>PITA01011857.1:25391-64857 GCA_004023965.1 Spilogale gracilis | reverse complement strand
GTGGGGGTGGGGGTGGGGGTGGGGGGAGGCTCCATGACGCTGCTTGCCTTTCTTCCAACTACCCTTCATCAGAGCGAGCAGGAGGGGTCCCCGCAAGCTAAGACTTCTGAGCTGTGTTGGGGGGGATGTAAATGCCCTCCCCCACCCAGAGGTCATTGAATAGAGCTCACATCGTTCACTAGTGTTTGGGTTTGGTTTTTTTTTTAAGATTTTATTCATTTAGGGCACCTGGGTGGCTCAGTCGCTGGGCATCAGCCTTCAGCTCAGGTCATGATCCCACAGTCCCAGGATGGAGTCCCACATCGAGCTTTCTGCTCCACGGGAGGCCTGCTTCTCCCTCTCTCACTCCCCCTGCTTGTGTTCCTTCTCTGGCTGTGTTTCTCTCTGTCAAATAAATAAATAAATAAAATCTTTTTTTTAAGATTTTATTTATTTATTTGACAGAGAGAGAGATCACAGGCAGGCAGAGAGACAGGCAGAGAGAGGGGAGGAAGCAGGCTCCAGGCCGAGCAGAGCCCGATGCGATGCAGGCCTTGATCCCAGCACCCTGAGATCATGACCTGAGTCGAAGGCAGAGGCTTTAACCCACTGAGCCACCCAGGCACCCAGTAAATAAAATCTTAAAAATATATATATGTTTTATTCATTTATTTTACAGAAAGAGACACAGTGAGAAAGGAAACACAAGCAGGAGGAGTAAGATAGGGAGAAGCAGGCCTTCCACCAAGCAGAGAGCCTGATGCAGTACTCGATCCCAGGACCCCGGGATCATGACCTGAGTTGAAGGCAGATGCTTAACGACTCAGCCACCCTGGTGCCCCTGCTCACTAGTGTTTTGGGTTTTGGTGTTTTTTTAAGATTTTATTTATTTATTTGACAGAAAGAGATCACAAGTAGGCGGAGAGGCAGGCAGAGAGAGAGGGGGAAGCAGGCTCCCAGCTGAGCAGAGAGAGCCAAGGGCAAGAAGAGGGACACTCAGCAGTGCACAGCTTTATAAGTATCCACATCAAGATATGGAAACATGTCATTCTTAGGTGGTAACTGATTTAACAGGTGATTTGAGGGGGGTGTCACTTTTCTACGTTTAAAATTTTTTAGGGGCGCCTGGGTGGCTCAGTTGGTTAAGCGACTGCCTTCGGCTCAGGTCATGATCCCGGAGACCCGGCATCGAGTCCCACATCGGGCTCCCTGCTCGGCGGGAAGCCTGCTTCTCCCTCTCTCACTCCCCCTGCTTGTGTTCCCTCTCTGGCTGTGTTTCTCTCTGTCAAATAAATAAAATCTTTAAAAAAAAAATTTTTATACATTAGGAATATATTTTTTTAAATAATAATTCTCATTGCATAAAAATTTTAAAAAGTAAAAAAACAAGAATACAGTATTTTACAGTGGGGGAAATATAATCTTTTTTTAAGATTCTTATCTATTTATTTGACAGAGAGAAGTAGGCGGAGAGGCAGGCAGAGAGAGAAAGGGGAAGCAGGCTCCCTGTTGAGCAGAGAGCCGAATATGGGGCTTGACCCAAGGACCCTGAGATCATGACCTGAGCCAAAGGCAGAGGCTTTAACCCACTGAGCCACCCAGGCACCCCTAATCATTATTTTTGAATAAGATAAAACTGAAGGAAGTGAGTTCACTCAAGACCACACCAGGCCACCCCACCTGAGGAAGGGGTGTCTCCTCCCAGCTCAAGAGGGGAGCCAGTAGTGCCTGGGGTTGGGGAGGAGCAAGTACGGACAGCCCCTCGGGGTGGGGGGTACCTTCACAGCCAAGGTCCCATGCTGGGCCTGAAGCCAGCCCTGCAACTTACCCGCTACAATCTTGCAAAAAAAACAATGCCACCATTCTGAACTTCAGTGTTCTCATCTGTAAAAGGGAATGGCTCCTCCCGGTTGCTGGGGTGTCAGGACATTCAAGGGGACAATAAATATAAAGTACTTAATGTCAGGTGCTGGGAAGCAAGTAATAAACAGAGGTTCTACATTGAGTCATAACCTAACCAAGGCACCCCAAATTCCCCCCGACACAGCCCAGGCCAGTGTTGAAGCAGCACCCAAAACTTCACTCTTTCCCCGGAAGAAAATCCTCTCTGCAAAAGCACCAGTGAGCGATGGATAGTTGACTAAAGATTCTGCAGGAGCAATGGGGCAAGTAGATTACTGGGCACCAGGCCTCCCCCACAGGGCCCCAGAGAACAGTCATCTCTCCCAGCCCCACCATCCACCTCAGCTTCACTTCATTGCCCCCAGATGCCCTGGGCTACACTTCTAGTCCCCTCAAGTCTCCCCTGGGGTCTCCATCCTCCCCGCCCAACAGGAACTTAGCTCCGCCCAACCACCCCCATCTGACAAGGAAGGCCCGCCCCCGTGGTACCTGGAGCAGCTCTCTTTAGAAGGTGACCTGGGAGGTAGTTAGTAAGTCCTGATACAGAAGGAAAGGACACAGGCTCAGAGAGATTATGCAAGTTGCCTGAGGACACACAGCAGTCCAGTAACAAGACAGCATCTCAAAGAGCCCCTTGACCCAAAACCCCAGTCATGTCAGCAAGGCTTCCCTGTAGGAATTGAGGTCCTTCCCCTGGGCCTAGCTGTCCCCAGAACTCTCAGATTGTCCAGAGCATCTGGGAAGGAAGAAAGGACCATACGTGTCTATACATGCTCCCAATGGCTCAGATCTGCAGACAGGTACGCATGTGCGCTCACCCACATCTAGTCACGCTGCCCACATTCACGTTCTCTCTCTCTCTCTCTCTCTCTCTCTCTCTCTCTCTCTCTCACACACACACACACACACACACACACACACACACACACACACACGTCCCTGTGCTCTCTGAACCACAGCTGGTCTCTGTGCATCGCCCTGACACCTCAGGGTCCAGGCAAGCGCCCATCTCAGCGCCAGTCAGAGCGGGAGCTCAGCCATTGTTTAGAGAACAAAATTAAGTATCTGTTTTGTTTAAATAATCCCAGATAATCCCAGTCTGTATGCTACAGTCCCTGCCAGTCCAGGCATTACTGATCACCCAGACTCACTCTTCCAACACGTAGTCACACCCCCTAGGTCTGGCAGAGAATTGGGGTGCACTCCCAGGTGCTGGCCCCATCGAGGGAATGGTTGACCCCCTTACAAGGACAGAAGCAAGCCGGAGGTTCCTCCTGGGACCCCAGCCCTTCCAGGCGGCCATGCAGTCCAAGCCCAGACGCCTTAGCTGCAGAAGACAATGACATGAGTGTGGTCAGGATTCCACGGGACGTGAGTGGGAGACACAGCACATCACCCAGAATGTAGTGGGTACTCGAAAAAAAAATTTTGCTTAAATTGTTTTAGTTACTGCCCAGGATTCCTCTCTGGAAGAGTCCTCTCTATGGTTACAGAGAATAACTGCTGTGTTTGGGGGCTAAAGTTGAGGTGGCACCCCCACCATCCTGGGATGTTCTCGGATACCTAGCCGATGGAGGGGTCGGCCTGGGCTACGCAAGTGAGGGAAAAAGGGAAGGACGTCACCTTCTTGGTGGTAGAACTCTCCCCCTGTCCAAGAAGAGACCCAGTTTGAGTGGGGGTGAAGGTTCATAGGCCCCTCGGGGAGGGGAAGGATCCCTGGACACCCTGGTGGTCCTCAGCAGTCCATGAGCATCGCTGAGCAGAGGGAACCAGAGAGGCTGGGGGAGGGAGTAGGAGACAGAATGAGGCTGCTGTTGATGAGGAGGAGGCCCTGGCCAGCTGTGTGTATGAGGATGGGTTTGCCTGTGCTGGGCCATGAACCTCTCTTCCGTCTGGAATCATCTAGAGCAGCGCCGTCCATTGGAAATAGAGTACAGGCCATCTATAGAACCTTAAATGCCCTAATAGGTTTTTTAGAAAAGTAAAAAGAGACAGGCAAAATTAATTTTCATAATATAGTTTCTTTAATCCAATATATGCAAAAATATTATTATTTCAATAAGGAGTTGAGGTAAAAATTACTGAGATATTTTGCAATTGTTTTTTCGTGCTAAGCCTTCAAAACCCCATGTATGCAGGACGCAGACTGTCTAGGGAGTGCAAACGGGGAATACAAATCTGGTAGGAGTGCAAACCAGAGTGGTGCAGCCACTCTGGAAAACAGTATGGCAGTTCCTCAAAAAGTTAAAAATAGAGCTACCCTATGACCCAGCAACTGCACAACTCGGTGTTTACCCAAAGGATACAGTGATTCAGAGGGTCAGCTGCATCCCAATGTTTATCGCAGCAATGTCCACAATAGCCAGACTGTGGGAAAAGTCCAGATGTCCATCGACAGATGAATGGATAAAGAAGATGTGGTAGATACATACGATGGAATATTACTCAACCATCAGAAAGAATGAAATCTTGCCGTTTGCTACGAAGTGGATGGAACTAGAGGGTATTATGCTAAGCAAAATAAGTCAATCAGGGAAAGACAATTATCATATGATTTCACTCACATATGGAATTTAAGAATCAAAACAGATGAACATAGGGGAAGGAAGGAAAAAGAAAAGATGAAAACACAGAAGGAGACAAACCATGAGAAAGTCTTTTTTTTTAAGATTTTATTTATTTATTTGACAGAGAGAAACACAGCCAGAAAGGGAGCACGAGCAGGGGTAGTGAGCAGAGAGCCCGATGTGCAGATCCTGGAAATCCGGGATCATGACCCGAGCTGAAGGCAGACACCCAACAACTGAGCCACCCAGGTGCCCCTATGAGAGATTCTTTTTTTTTTTTTTAAGATTTATTTATTTATTTATTTATTTGACACACAGAGAGAAATCACAAGTAGACAGAGAGGCAGGCAGAGAGAGCAGAGGAAGCAGGCTCCCCACGGAGCAGAGAGCCCAATGCAGGCCTCGATCCTAGGACCCTGAGATCAGTACCTGAGCCAAAAGCAGAGGCTTTAACCCACTGAGCCACCCAGGTGCCACTATGAGAGACTCTTAACTCTAGGAAACAAATGTGGGTTACTGGAGAGGACGTTGGTGGGGGGATGGGGTCACTGTGATGGGCAGTAAGGAGGGCACGTGATGGAATGAGCTCTGTTGTGTTGTATGTGTTGTGCAACTGATGAATCACTGAATTCTACCTCTGAAACTAATGACACAGTATATGTCAATTAAATTGAATTTAAATTAAAAATTAAAAATTAAAAAATCCATGTGTGTTTTACACTTCCAGCACACCTGCCTTCAGACTCACCCCATTTCCAGGGCTCATGAGCCACACGTGGCCCATGGCTGCTGTGGGCCTTTTGTGAGTTGGATTTCATTTGGGGAAGGTGGCTAGGTGCAGGGGAGAGCAGAGGCTACCCAGAATGGCCCGGCCAGGGGCGCCTGGGTGGCTCAGTTGGTTAAGCGACTGCCTTCGGCTCAGGGCATGATCCCAGAGACCCGGGATCGAGTCCCACATTGGGCTCCCTGCTCGGTGGGAAGCCTACTTCTCCCTCTCACTCTCCCTGCCTGTGTTCCCTCTCTGGCTGTGTTTCTCTCTGTCAAATAAATAAAATATTAAAAAAAAAAAAAAAAAGAATGGCCCGGCCACCTCTAGGGGACACACTGAGAAGCGCTGGGGGTAGGGCACAGAGGTGTGGCTCCAAGAGAGCAGGTTCTTTCGGCCCTCTCTGTGTTTCCTCCCAGATGCTCAGCACAAACCACCTGCACTCCTCCAGCTGACGAGAGAGCTCTCCAGGCCCGTGGAAAGGACTTGTGGAGTCTTGCTGCAGATTTGCTGATGGGTAGACACAGAGGCCTTTCTGGAGATGACCCTTATGTGAATTACATTAGCTTTAAAAATAATAAAAATAAAAAAGGAGGAGGTTGAAGGAGCGGTGGTCTCCGAGGAAGCCTGGTCCTGAGCTGATTTCCATTACAACACGTCCACTGCTCTTTGCTTGGTCTGGATTGTCCATTCTGCCTCACCCCTCAGCCCACTTAAGGGACTCCTCTTCCAGTGCCTCGTCAGAATGCAGGGCCCTCTGTGCCTCTGGACTCAGCAGCCCCGCCAGCAGCTGAAGTCTTGCTGGGCTGTCAGCTCCTTGAGGGCAGGCACTAAGTCTGGCCCTTCACTTCCTCCGTGAGCCCAGGCTGCGCTTTACCC
The DNA here is from genome assembly GCA_004023965.1 of Spilogale gracilis. NCBI lineage: Eukaryota > Metazoa > Chordata > Mammalia > Carnivora > Mephitidae > Spilogale > Spilogale gracilis. The sequence continues at coordinate 58,764 of PITA01011857.1, read as the reverse complement.
TTCCCACCAGCAGCTCCTGAGTGTGCAATTTGGCCATCCAGGTGGCCCTGCCCAGGGGAGGGGAACCAGGGCCTCTGGCTGTATCCCCCTACCCAAGCAAGGTCACCTCTCCCTCATCCCATCTATAGAGGACCCCCCAGAAGAGGAGGAGGAGAAGGAGGAAGGAGCAGAGGTGAGGTAGAGAGGGAAGATGGTCTGTACTGAGTCTGGGTTCCCACCTCGGGCTGGCAGAAGTGAGTCCCTGGCAAGGGCAGGAAACATGAGAGCAAGAAGAAAACCAGGCGGATTTGCAGGGTGGGAGAGGGGCAGGTTGGAGCAGAGTATAGCCGACCTGACAAACGCATGTTAGCTCTAAGGGTCCAGCTCGATGAGTTTTTACCACCGACATCAAGGTGGATCATTTTCAGCACCCCATAAGGTTCCCTCATGTCTCTTCCCAGTAACACCCTGGGGGCAACGGTAGGGGAAGGAGCCAGAACCCCAGCCTACTCCTAGCATGCACATCTTACCGTAACCACATGCAATCCCGGTCAGAGCTGCAGCAAACCCAGCTCTGCCTCCATTCCCAAGTGGTAACAATAGCAGACTTCATTCACTGGGGAGGAGTGGGGGAGGGCAGCATTCCGGCCTTTCACAGGCCTGGGTGGTGGCTCCCAAAGAGGGAGCGAGAAATGCAAGGAATATCACATTTATTTGACTTTCTTTAAATCGAGTTAAGTTCAGGGCCAGTGAACATCCCACCCAGCTGCCTAGAAAACCGATCTTGGATGTGACACGGGCTCTAGCACGCCCCAGGATTCTCTCCGGGTCTCAGAGCTTGCTCCAGCATCAGAGCTCTACGAGGGCCCCTTGGACCAGATCATCCATCTGCCTTCGTTACCAAGAAGACACCTACTTCCCCAGAGAATGTGACTCATTCCTGGTGGGAGACTCTGCAGCTTTCATACCAAGTTTAGGGCCCTGGGGAATTCTTCCAGGGGCCGAGGGTCCCCAGGTGTCCACCACACAGCCGTGCTCTTGCCACACAGTCTAAGGAGATGACCATGAGGAAGCATCCACCTTTGTCTCATCCTCATGCTGAGTGACTAGCTGCTGTCCCCTGTCCTCTCAGGGGCTCTCTCCCCTTTCAATTCTGGGAGCCTGGCGTAAACTATTCGGTGATTTCATAATGCTACATGTTAAACCCATCACACATACTCTCCTCATGAAATCCTCTCAAAAGAGACGGCAAGAGAAAGGCATCATTATGACTTTGTAGAGATAAGAGAATGGAGGCTGGAGAGAAAGCCCCCTCCCTGTCCCGTCCCCCCACTGCCCCTGCACAGGAAGAGGTAGTGGGTGATACTCAGGTTCAGGTTTTCCGGAGCCCAGGCCCTGTCCCTGTCCCCTGGCTGCCAGGCCAGGACCAGAAGCAGGAGAACCAATAAGTCAGTGTTAGCAGTAGGCACAGGTGTCACTCTCCAAGAACTTTGTGCCGGTCCTGTCCTTACTCCCCAAGCTCCCAGAGCTGTGACAACCTCCACACTGGACTGTGGACTCTTCAGACCCTCCTTGGAAATGCTCCCAGCCTGGAAACACAGAGCTTCGGACTTTAGACCTGGCAAAAGCCTTAGAAATCACCCACTCTTCCTCTCATGAGGATAAAATGGAATCTCTAAGGGGTGACCAGGATCATCTAGGAAACGCGGCCGTCAAGAACTGGGTCTCCTGCTTCCCAACCTCTCATTCCAGGCCTGCCCTCTGCACTGTCTCCTGCCCGGCACGAAGCCTGTGTGTGTTTGTGGTGATGGCTATTTACAGAACATTGAGCTCAGGTCTGGCACCGGGCACCTCACCCCCGCAGGAGAACCTCGGGGGGTGTCGCTGACCGAGGGCTATCCTCTCAGCCCTGATCCAGGAGGCCAGATCTAGAAGATTTCTGTGGAGCCCGGAGTCAGACCTCTCAAAGGATTCTTTTTTTTCTCAATCCACCCCAGGACTCTCTAATACGGTAGCAGAGGTTACAGCCTGGAGTCAGGGATCAGCCATTCCAGCTGAGCACCTACAATGTGTGTCTGTGTTCATTTGACAAGCACTGGGCACCAACTGTGTGCCAGAAAGCGACCGCACATAGACTACAGAGGAGATAGGCATGTACCCTACTTTTTGAACTCACAGCCCAGCAGGAGACAAATGAGAGAAGGGGCAGGCCCAATTCAAGGACATACAACCTGCACGGCCGGTTACGTGGGGCTCCAACCTTGGAAGAACCTCGTGTTTGGTTCAATGCTCTGCTGTCCCTGTTTTGAAATTCTTTTTTTTTTTTTAAGATTTTATTTATTTATTTGACAGAGAGAGAAGTAGGCAGAGAGGCAGGCAGAGAGAGAGGAGGAAGCAGGCTACCTGCCGAGTAGAGAGCCCCATGTGGGCCTCGATCCCAGGACCCTGAGATCATGACCTGAGCCGAAGGCAGAGGCTTTAACCCACTGAGCCACCCAGGCACCCTGTTTTGAAATTCTTAGCCATTTTTGAACAAAGGGCCTCACATTTTTTATTCGGTACTGGGTCCAGCCAACTGCAGCGCCAGTTCAAGGAACAGGCCAGCCAAGCGCAGTGTGATAAATGCCAAAATAGTGGAGGTGGGGGCCCAGAAAAGGCTCCAAACACAGTCCTTCTCCAAAGAACTGATAGTCCCAGCCGAGTCCTGATGGATGTGGGGGACATCTCACAAAAAAGACAGAAGAATGTAGCAAGTGAAGGGAGAGGCTTTGCACCCCCTGAGATGAGAAAATTCAGGGTGTTTCTTAGAACTGCAGTGGTGTGGAATGTGGGGAGTGGTGATAGGCCACAAGGCTGAAAGGGGAGAAACTAGGACTGAGAGCCAAGATCATTCCGAAGAAAAACAAAATGGAGGCGCTCATCCTGTTGGACACCAGGACTTCTGGCAAGCGTCCTATCACTTAGGGAGTATGGCTTTGGGATAAACAGACCAGGGCAACAGAAGAGAGCCAGAAACAGGCCCACACACAAATGGAGACATGAGTATGACAAAGAAGGCATGAATCAGTGGGGGAAGAAGGCATGAATCAGTGGGGGATTATACATCATTCCATAAACGGTGCTAGAATAAGTGGCTTTGCATATGAGAAAAGATTAGATCCCTGTCTCACACCACACACACAAATCAATTCCAGGGCGCTTAAAGACGGAATAGGTAAAAGTAGGGGCGCCTGGGTGACTCAGTCTGTTAAGCGTCTGCCTTCGGCTCAGGTCATGATCTCAGGGTCCTGGGATCGAGCTCCCCGTTTTCAGGCTCCCTGCTCAGCAAGGAGTCTATTTCGCCCTCTTCCTCTGCCCATCGCTACCCTCATGCGCTCTCTCTCAAATAAATAAATAATCTTTAAAAAATAATAAAAATAAATTTAAAAAGTAAAGCTTTAAAACTTTCCACGCAGGGGCGCCTGGGTGGCTCAGTCATTAAGCATCTGCCTTCAGCTCAGGTCATGATCCCAGGGTCCTGGGATCAAGCCCTACCTCGGGCTCCCTGCCCAGCAGGGGAGTCTGCTTCTCCCTTTCCGACTCCCCTTGCTTGTGTTTCCTCTCTCACTGTATCTCTCTGTCAAAAGTAAATAAATTAAAAAAAAAAAAAACTTTCAAAGCAAATAGGACCCTGAAATGGGAGCCCGGATGGCTCGGCTGGTAGTCTGACTTGATTTCCGCTCCAGTCATGATCTCAGGGTCCTGGGGATAGAGCCCTGCGTCAGGCTCTGAGCTCAGCGCAGAATCTGCTTCAGATTCTTTCTCCCTCCCCCTCTGCCCCTCCTCTCTCTCAAATAAACAAAACCTTTAAAAATAATAATAAATATAAAAATAAAGCTTTTGAAACAAACAACAACAAAAAGGGTATCTTTATTAACTTAAAGGAGAGAAAGGATTAGTTTAAAATGGCACAGAAAAGGGGTGCCTGGGTGGTTCAGTCATTAAGCAGCTGCCTTTGGCTCAAGTCATGATCCTGGAGTCCTGGGATGGAGACCCGCATCAGGCTCCCTGCTCAGCCAGAAGCCTGCTTCTCCCTCTCTCACTCTCCCTGCTTGTGTTCCCTCTCTGGCTGTTTCTCTCTGTCAAATAAATAAATAAAATCTTTTTCAAAAAAATAAAAATAAATAAAATGGCACAGAAAGGGTTTTTTCCTAAAAGGGGAGATTGATACGCAAGACCATATTGTTAATTTAAAAAAATTTGTATAACAGTGGGTCCCTGGGTGGCTCAGTTGGTTGGGCGACTGCCTTCGGCTCAGGTCATGATCCCGGAGACCCTGGATCAAGTCCCACATCGGGCTGTCTGCTCACAGCAGGAAGCCTGCTTCTCCCTCTCTCACTCCCCCTGCTTGTGTTCCCTCTCTGGCTGTGTTTCTCTCTGTCAAATAAATAAAATCTTAAAAAAAAATAAAAATAAAAATAAAAAATAAAAATTTGTATAAAAAAGTATGTCTGAGTACTGGGAAGGCTAGCTCAGACTCATTCACACTCTCTCTCCTCAAACCCCTGTCAAGCACAGCCACGTCTATGAGGGTAGAGGTTCCCAGGTGGAGGGCAGATAGGGATGGACGTCAGATTGAGATCCAATGCCTTCTAGCTATGGTTCCCCCCTTCCTGCTATCGAGGAAGCCAAATTATTAATCAGAAGGTTACTTAAGTAAGTATGCAATCAAAACAAACTATCAAGTACATCTAACTTTTCCTTCCTTGGGATTTCTCATCTGGTAGACTTTCACCCTGCCTTACAAATGGGCTCTTTCCCACTCTCTAAGTGTCACCTGGGGCTCACATCACCCATCGCTGTTATAGCCTCTAATTCTCACCCCAGCCCCCTCCACACATCACACTTGGCTTTCTGCACTCCTTTATCTTACCTGCCTGGCCCCTGGAAGCCTTTGGTGTCTAAATCCACTCTTTTCACCCTTGCAACTGAGAACATTTCAATGTATATACCGAAAGAGCAAGAAAGGTTGACAGTTTTGTAGAAAATACTTGGACTCCTCTCTGGTAAGGTTCTACCCCACACAATTTGGAGGACACACAGGACACCCTTCGGGTGCCTGAATTCTTAGCCCCCAGAACCAGAGTCTCCCTTGAACCCAAGCTAATGCGGTGGGCATTCTTTCTTTTAAATGATTTACTTAAAGTAGATTAATCCATTTTTAGATTAGATTCATCTAAAGAGTAACTTAATCTCAATGATGAAAGTTAAGGCTTGGATTATATCATTGTGTGTTGATTAAATAAAGATGCTGCTCTAAATCCGTAAGAAAGATTACTTGGGTAACTGGGGGAGGACGAGATAGTGGGAATTCGTCGCGTTTGGGGGGTTCAGCATCTAAATCTTACTTAGGGAGTGCCGATCTATCCCATGAAAACGAACTTTTCCAAGCAGGTAGAGTCAACAAAGTAGAACGTGCCAGAGAACGTTAAGGGGCAAGGGGCAAGGCTCTCCAGAAACCTCCGCCAGTTTCCTACGGCACCCTGTCACCTACCTCCTGCACTGCGCAGGCGCCTAGACGCACCAACCTTTTCCCTCCCCCTTCCACCTCTCCCGGAATCTAGAGAACGCCCTCCCGCAGCACAAGAGTTCCTGCGCAAGCGCCATCCCGCGTCCCCGTCCCGAACCAATCGGAAGCGGCGGCGCCGGGGCGCGGAGGCCACGACGCCGTAGGTGGGGCCGGGACGTGAGGGCAGCGCGCTGGCGTCACAGGGGCGGCTATATAAGTGAATACAGGCGCCGCCCCTCCGCCCCAGTCACTGAGCCGCCGCCGAGGACTCAGCAGCCTCCCCCTTGAGCCCCCTCGCTTCCCGACGCTCCGTCCCCCCCGCCCGCCTTCTCCCGCCGCCGCCTTCCGCAGGCCGTTTCCACCGAGGAAAAGGAATCGTATCGTATGTCCGCTATCCAGAACCTCCACTCTTTCGGTAAGCTGCGGGAAGGTCCCGGGGGAAAGGCCTGGGTGGGGCGGCGAAGTGTTCCGGGCTCGAAGACGGGGCCCGGAAACCTGCCAGGTGCTCCGGGCTTTCGTAAACGTAGGGTGAGGGAGAGTGTCCGGTCTCGCAGGAAACGGGGCTCTGACCCAGGCCCTGGGCTCGGCCCTTAAAGCCCGACCGGAAGGAGCGGGCAGGGAGGCAGCCTTTGGGCGGGCCCGGCGTCTCGGGTGGCGCATTTACTAATGGCTCCCGGGCTGCCTTGGGCCACACCTGCCCCCTCCCGCCACCACTGCGTCACGTCCGTTACGTCACCGCTGTTGTCACGGAGCCGGGAGTGAGAGGCGGCGCCAGCCCTAAGTGACAAACGCTGGCGCCAATGGGGCAGGAAGCTTGGCCCCGCCTTGCAGCTCGGATTCCGGCCTGTTGCATCAGCCGGGTGGGGCGCTGCCTGCCAGCCCAGGCTCCCCCGGCACGTGACCGTTCTCCGGGGGCGGGCCTGGGGCAGGAGGCCCAGGCTATGCCCCGCGCTAGGGAAGCCGGACGTCCCGGACTGACCCGCTCGCGGACAGCTAGCAGGGACAGATCTGACGTGACTTAAGCCCTGGCGATTTCTGTATTAGTTTCCGCGCGTGCAAAAAAAAAGGGGGGGGGCGCACCTGAGCCTCAACAGCTCTAAACGAGCTTGCTCTTTTTCCCAGACCCCTTTGCTGATGCAAGTAAGGGTGATGATCTGCTTCCTGCTGGCACTGAGGATTATATCCATATAAGAATTCAACAGAGAAACGGCAGGAAGACCCTTACTACTGTCCAAGGGATCGCTGATGATTACGATAAAAAGAAACTAGTGAAGGCGTTTAAGAAGGTAGGTCTTCAATGAGATTGTAAGAAAATCACATTTAACTTGTTCAGATGGGGGTGCTGACTTGTATTGCTTCTGGTTAGGAATTGTTAGTGCGCTCGGGACTGTTTCTTGGCCTAATTGGTTTTGCTTTGTTGGTGCTTGCAGAAATTTGCCTGCAATGGTACTGTAATTGAGCATCCAGAATATGGAGAAGTAATTCAGCTACAGGGTGACCAGCGCAAGAACATATGCCAGTTCCTGGTAGAGGTGAGTTCAGTCAGTTCTTCCGAATCCATTTGTGCCTCTATCCTGACCACTGTCAGATTCTGTCTAGCCTATCTAAGCTCTGCCGGGGACATAGAGTCTTGTTCTATAAAGGCTAAGCAAAACAATAGTTGAGTTTTGAAATACATATACCAGTAGACTTGTCTGGCTTGTATCACTATTCATGTGGATCTACATCTTTTTTTCCCTGAGATTTTATTTTTTTAAGTAATCTGTACTTGGACCCACCATGGGGGCCTGAACTCAGAACCCCAAGGTGAAGAATGGCATGCTCTACCAGCTGAGCCAGCCAGGTGCCCAGTACATGGATCTACCTTAAAGATGCCATTAAATTGTACACAGATGCTGAAATAAACAGGATGTCTGGCTGCCTTTTCTAAGTGCTAAAGTCCTGTTACATCATTGGTTCTTAACTACATACCCTGAGTTAAAAACAGTTGTGCCTCTGGTGCTCAAAGTGTGTACCTTGGCTCTGGGACTTTTCTTGCCTGGTGTAGAAGCAAGCAAAGTTGTTGCCATCAGAAATGGGAACTTACTCTTTTCATGTTCTCTGTTACAATTTTGTCCTTTTCTCTTTGCAGATTGGACTGGCTAAGGACGACCAGCTGAAGGTTCATGGGTTTTAAGTGCTTTTGGCTCACTGAAGCTTAAGTGAGGATTTCCTTGCAATGAGTAGAATTTCCCTTCTGTCCCTTGTCACAAGTTTAAAAACCTCACAGCTTGTATAATGTAACCATTTTGGGGTCTGCTTTTAACTTGGACTAGTGTAACTCCTTCATGCAATAAACTGAAAAGAGCCATGCTGTCTAGTCTTGAAGTCCCTCATTTAAACAGAGGTCAAGCAGTAGGCGCCTGGCAGTGTCCGGCCTAAAACCAAGCAGTCATGTGATATTTCAGTCCAGGCCAGAGCCCCGAGAGCACAGACGGCTCTGTCTGGCCAGAAGCTCCTCGGCTCTCCCTCTTCAGAGTTCCCTGCCCTAAGAGAATGTCACCACCTGAACAGCCCACGGTGAAGCTGAGCGGACAGGCTGGGCTGCTACAGGGAGTCAGTGGTCAAGTCAAAGATCAATCCCTAGCGTCTCCAACCTGACCAGGTGGGCAGGGCTTAGAGCGGCCACCTTCCCTCTAGTGAGGCATGATAGGGCATCTGACTTGCCACCAGGTCTTTTTGACCAGACTTATCCTAGCTAATCGATGTCCAAACAACAGAATGTGAGGCCAACCTTCTATCTGAGTTAAACTTTTGACAAGGGAACAAACTTCAAACTGATAGGTCAGTTGTGTAGCTAGCTATAGAGCTTGCAACTTACTAGCGACAGCTGCCCAATGCCATGTGATGTAACAGACTGGGTTTTGGTTTTTTTTTTTTTTTCCTTCAGTTTTAATGTTATGTAATGTATTTAAACCCTTATTTAAATAAAACTTGTTTCCAGAAACACCTGGCTTGCAGATTGTATTTTATGTATAATCAGTCTCCTATGTGGGAAGGAACCACAGAAATCAGTAGTGAAGGGTAGTCTACACACATAGCTTAACTGAGGCCTCAACCTCTTGGCCAAGAAAGCCTTCAGTGAGCTAGCTTGTCCCTCCTGAGTTCCCCACAGGTCAGCTATGCTTCAGGCATGGTGGAAAGATGAGGTGACAGATGTTCCTTCTTGGTGGCTGTGGAGGAACGTGCCCTGTGAGCTGGTGGAACAGATTGGAGTCTGCTCGGTGACAGGACTTGGGCTCAAAGGCTCTAACAAAGGGGGAGAGGTGTGGGACCTGATGGCAATCCCCGCGCCCCTAGGAGGTTTACAAAAGGGCCTTTTCTAGGCAATAGTGAGCTGAGTTCGGTGACCAGAAGTGTTTGGAGAAGCTGAAACAAACTGTCCAGAGACATCGCTCGACAGGAGTAGGCAGAACCTGTTCCTGGAGCCATTAATTCTGATAAAATTCTTCCAGCACGTGCATCATGAATTGGTACCAATTTCAGATTATGAAATAACAGGCTTCAAACTGCAGAGAACAGTCCTGAAGAATGAAAACTTGCTGCCATCCTCTTGTAGATGGTCAGCCTTGTGAGCCTACAGAGGCCAGCGGAGAAAGGGAGATGAGCTGGAAGGCTGAGGTGTGGCCACTGCCGTGAGACTAGAGAATTGTAACCTGGGAGCTAGACGTGGTCTAACACGAGCTTCCACAGACACCTGTTTAGCAAACAGAACAACTAATTGGCACCAAAGCTGATGGCATCGTCACAGCATTTGGGTGATCATTGTACATCTAAGATCTGACCTTAGAGCAGAAGGGCTATTCAGAAACTTAGGGTAGCAACCTTGGAGACCAAACCCACAGAACACCGCAATCAGAAAATAGATGAAAAGGGGATCCGTAGGCTGGTAGGTAGGTCCTGTGCTAGGCTATTGCCTATTTAGGGACTCCAGTTTTCTAGAATGAGATGATACTGAGTTAAGCTAGCAACATCACTTAAATCAACCCTCTGCAGAACCAATCAAAACAACTACCTGTGAGCAGGGCAGGAGGGTTGGGAACACCCTGATTGAGTATCTCAGGGATAGTCAGTGGTAGAGTTTTGATCAGAACCAGGATCTCTGGCTTCTGTCCTTCCCACCAGGTAGAGCACCCATTCGCAATTTAAATAGCTCCCTTTGCAGAGGCTGGTGTGTGCAGTGTACAGCGTGGGGAGTCACGGGGTACACCCAAGGCCATCGCGGACACCCTGTGTTCGGGAAGCAGATGGCCTGATAGCAGGGAAGACCAGCAGAGAGCCTCGACCACGAGGTAGAGAAGATGGTACTGCCACTGGCCTGGCCAAAGAGCCGCAGGTGTTCGGGATTGGGAAATCTTCCCCACCCTATCCGTACGGGGGGGGGGGGCGGGGTGGGGGGGCAGGAAAGGCTTCACAAAAGAAGTGTCATCTGAAGCAAGATGTTCTGGTCAGAGGAGTCAAGACCCAGAACTGAGGGGACCCAGTGTCTCAGGGCCCTAAGGTAGGACCGTTTGGCTGGAGCAAAGGCCTTGTATAAAGCAGAAATAATGTAGTAGTGTCTCTCACTATATGCCAGGCCCTCTGCTAAACGCCTCTTTATTTACAGTAGGGGCACGACCCCATGGAGAAACAGGTTCAGAGAAGGGATGCGACTAAGTCAGCACATAAGTGATGAGAAGGGAGCAGAGGGCTGGGAGGGCTAGGAGGTTGGTGTGAGGTCGCAGTGGGCTGAGCCACAAGCTGAAAACATTTAGAGGTCAAGGGCACCTGGGTGGCTCAGTCGTTGGGCATCTGCCTTTGGCTCAGGTCATGATCCTGGAATTGAGCCCCACATTGGTATCCCTGCTCGGCAGGAACCCTGTTTCTCCCTCTCTCATGCCCCCTGCTTGTGTTCCCTCTCTAGCTTTGTTTCTCTATGTCAAATAAAATCTTTTTAAAAAATAATAAAAAACCATTTAGATGTTAGTCTGCGTTAAAAGAGTCATAGCCAAGATCAGAACACGGTCAGGAGTGCCTTCCAACTCTGGGATGTTGGCTCCTCTCTGCCTCCTCACTCCCTCTGGCTGAACTTCTCCCCTTCCCTCTCCAATTTCCTCCCCTCTCTTCACTCACTCTCCCTGTCCATCCTAGTCCACTGGGAGGAGCAGACACAGACTCAACAACATTCCTTAAAATTGTGTTAGCAGGGTGCCTGGGTGGCTCAGTTGGTTAAGCGACTGCCTTCGGCTCAGGTCATGATCCCGGAGACCTGGAATCGAATCCCACATCGGGCTCCCTGTTTGGCAGGAAGCCTGCTTCTCCCTCTCTCGTTCCCCCTGCTTGTGTTCCCTCTCTGGCTGTGTTTCTCTCTGTCAAATAAATAGTCTTTAAAAAAAAAAAAATGTGTTAGCAAGAGGCACCTGTGTGGCTCAGTAGTTAAGTGTCTGCCTTGGGCTCAGGTCATGATCCCGGAGTCCTGGGATCGAGCCCCACATCGAACCCGGCATCGGGCTCCCTACTCATAGTGGGAGGCTTGCTTCTCCCTTTCTCATTCCCCCTGCTTCTGTTCCCTCTTTATGTGTTTCTCATTGTCAAATAAATAAAATCTTTAAAGAAAAAAATTGTGTTAGCAAGATTCAGTTTATACTGGTCAGCTAAAACTGCACAGGAATCCACAAAAACTACTTTAAAACCTATTCAAAGTTTACCTATAAATAGGACAAAGAAACACCATGTATTTGAGAACTACCAACTAGCTCTGGAATTGACCAGCTTCCTTGTTTACCAGCCTAGGTGCTGCCCTCTTGTGGCACCCAGTGTCAAAACAGTTCAACTGTTCCTAAGGCTTTTTTTTTTTTAAGATTTTATTTATTTGGCAGAGACACAAAAAGAGAGGGAACACAAGCAGGGGTAGTGAGAGAGCGAGAAGCAGGCTTCCCGCTGAGCAGGGAGCCCAATGTGGGGCTGGATCCCAGGACGCTGAGATCATGACCTAAGCCAAGGGCAGACGTTTAACTGACTGAGCCACCCAGGTGCCCCCATAAGGCTTGGAAATAGAAGAGCTCCCTGACTAATCTTTTCAAGAGGTACACATTATTTCAGAATTAGCAAATAGTGTGAGGCTTTGGCCATTTCTACACTTCGACTCTCTTCAATCCTTCTAATTCAAATACTCATAAAACACACTGTTCTTGGGAAGCATGTTAAAAAATTCAGATTCTAGGGTGCCTGGGTGGCCCAGTGGGTTAAGTCTCTGCCTTCAGCTCAAGTCATGATCTCAGGGTCCTGGGATCGAGGTTCGCATCGGGCTCTCTGCTCAGTGGGGAGCCTGCTTCCTCCTCTATCTCTGCCTGCCTCTCTGCCTACTTGTGATCTCTCTCTCTGTCAAATAAATAAATATTTTTTTAAAAATTTTTCAGATTCTAGGCCTCACCCAGAATAGTTAGGCTCAACTGAGTGTTAGCTGAACAATCCCACCTGCTTTTCAAGGGCCTACAGAAACATCTAGGCACTGGAAGGAATTGATCATCTCCAAAATTTGACCAAAAAACTGCAAGACTCAGAAGGAATAAGTGTTTAACACTATAAGAGGTAACACTGACTGTCACTGCAATGTAATTCTTGTATAACTATATGTAAATGTAGTAAAAATTTCTAGAGAAAGAAAAGATTTTTTTAAGTAGGCTTCATTCAGGCCTTGAACTCAAAACCTTGAGATCAAGGCCTCAGCTGAGATTGAGTCAGACACTTAACAGACCGAGCCACCCAGTTGCCCTAAGAACAATATTTTTGTTTTACATTTTATTTATTTTTTTCTAAATATTTCATTTATTTATTTGACAGAGAAATCACAAGTAGGCAGAGAGGCAGGCAGAGAGAGAGGAGGAAGCCGGCTCCCTGCTGAGCAGAGAGCCCAATACGGGCCTCGTTCCCAGGACCCTGAGATCGTGACCTGAGCTGAAGGCAGAGGCTTTAACCCACTGAGCCACCCAGCGGCCAAAGTTTTATTTATTTCTTTGACAAAGAGAGCACAACAGGGGAGAGCGGCAGAGGGAGAAACAGGCTTATATACTGAGCAGGGAGCCCGACATAGGACTCAATCCCAGGACCCTGGGATCATGACCTGAGCCAAAGGCAGACATTTAACAGACTGAGCCACCCAGGCACCCCAAGAATAATATTATTTTTAATAAAACTCAGACTTATAAAATTTATACATCTTTCCAAAAATTACAGAAAATGTCTATTTGGCCTGTGGGTGCATTTTATTCGTTTGGTATGAGGTACAACAGAGCCTCTGAGGTCAGAATACCTGGCCCACAATTCTCCAGGAAATGCACCCCCTTCTAGAGCCAGAGACTCTGAACCAGAGGTTCTGATGTGGGGCCCAGGAACCTGCCCTTTTAACCTGCATCAGCCAAGTCCTATGGGAGGGCCACAAACCTCACTAGGGAAACACTGCTGCAGTTAATGGGGAGCTACTGAGGAAACATGAGCCAGAGAGAGCATTACCAGAGCTAAGCTTCAGGGAAAGCAATCGGAAAATTGTATTTAAGATGGTTTAAGAAGGGGGTAGCCAAGGTTCAGAACTTGGTTAGCAGCATCTGAGAAACCAGCCAATGAGGTTTTGTATGTAAGGTACATGTGGATGTTTTCTGGCAAGACCCACAGCTTTTATTTGATTCTTAAAAGAGCCCACTACCTATAACCAGCTGAGAATCATGGGTCTATGATTTCCTCCCTAGGCTTACAAAGCTCCAGGATTAACAAAATTTTTCCAGGCACAGCACTGCAAGCATAAATGTGCCTATTCCAATATCGACTTTGAAAATGAATAACTATTTAAAGATATTTCTAAACAGCTCCCAAACTGAGTGTGTGTTGGGCAGAAGGTACACAGACAGCAGCCGGGCGTGACTCGCTCGCTCCCTCGCCACTGTCACCAACCGCCAACCCCCCTCAGCAGCCCGGGTTGTTGCCCAGTTTAAATTGTCTTTAATCTTAGTCCTTGATGGTCAAGTTATACCCAGAATGGACAATCGGCTAAAAACAGGAAGCAGAGGGAGCACAGAGGTTGAAAGTGTTAACGTGGAGCATAAACACGACCGTCATTCTATGTGTGTTAACTCATTGATTCTCCATTTCTGTGCAGCAGGAGAAAACAAGTCAAAGGACAGGGTCCATGCAGAGAGATGTGACTTATCTAGGTTTCATGATCCACCTTCAAGACAGAACTACAGACTTTTGCTGCTCAGTATCCCCTGAGAGCTTGTTGGACAGAAAGGATTTCAAGGCCAACCCCAGACCTCCTGAAGCTGTCTTCATTTTAATAATCGGCGTTTAGCAAAGCTTGAGAAGCACCGGTTTGAACCAAAAAATTAGCAGACCTCATATTGTGGTCTGCAAGCTGATTTTAAGAAGTCAGTAATATTATGACTTTTATTTTTCAAGATATTATTTTTAGGGGCACCTGGGTGGCTCAGTTGTTGAGTGTCTGCCTTCATCTCAGGTTGCCCCATATGGGGCTCCCTGCTCAGTGGGAAGCCTGCTTCTTCCTCTCTCACTCCCTCTGCTTGTGTTCCTTCTCTGGCTGTGTTTCTCTCTGTCAAGTAAATAAATAAAATCTTAAAAAAAATACTATTTTTAAATCTCTACATCAAACGTGGGGCCTGAACTCACAACCCTGAGATCAAGATCACATAGTCCACTGACTGAGCCAGCCAGGTGCCCCATGACTTTTAATTTTTATAAGTGCATTTTCCATTATGACTTTTAGATGTGCATTTAAAACACACAAAAATGGGATACCTGGGTGGCTCAGTCGGTTAAGCGACTGCCTTTGGCTCATGTCATGATCCTGGGGTCCTGGGATCAAGGCCTGCATTAGGCTTTCTGCTCAGCGGAAAGCCCATTTCTCCCTCTCCCTCTGCCTGCTACTCTGCCTACTTGTGCTTTCTATCTCTCTGTCAGCAAAATAAATAAAATCTTCAAAAAAAATAAATAAAAATTTTGTAAAAAATACACATAAAGTAGTGCCTGCGTGGCCCAGTCAGTTAAGCGGCTGCCTTTGGCTCAGGTCATGATCCCTGGTCCTGGGATCGAGTCCCACAACAGGCTCCCTGCTCAGTGGAGAGCCTGCTTCTCCCTCTCCCACTCCCTGCTTATGTTCCTTGTCTTGTTATCTCTCTCTATCAAAGAAGTAAAATCTTTAAAAAGATAAAATACCAAGCTATGGAAAGAACCTAGATGTCCATCAACAGATGAATGGAGGGTGCCTGGGTGGCTCAGAGGGTTAAGCCTCTGCCTTCAGCTCACGACATGATCTTAAGGTCCTGGAATCGAGGCCCACATCAGGCTCTCTGCTCAGCAGGGAGCCTGCTTCCCCCTCTCTCTCTGCCTGCCTCTCTGCCTATTTGTGATCTCTCTCTGTCAAATAAATAAATAAAATCTTAAAAAAACAGATGAATGGATAAAGAAGATGTGGTATAAAAAAAAGACATGGTACACACGCGCACACACACACACACACACACACACATACACACACACACACAATGGAATACAATGCAGCCATCAAAAAGAACAAAATCCTGCCATTTGCAATGACATGGATGGAACTGGAGGGTATTATGCTGAGTAAAATAAGTCAACCAGAAAAAAACAATAATCATATGCTCTCTCTGATATGAGGAATTTGAAAGGCAGGGTCGTGGGGGCTAGGGAGGGGAAAAAATGAAACAAGATGGGAGTGGGGAGGGAGACAAACCATGAGAGACTCTTAATCTCAGGAAACAAACTGAGGGTGGAGGGAAGGGATAGGGTGGCTGGGTGATGGACACGGGGTGGGGGGGGTATATGCTATGGTGAGCGCTATGAATTGTGTTAAGACTGGTGATTCACAGACCTGTACCCCTGAAGCAAATAATACATTATATGTTAATTTGGGGGGGAGCAGCTAAAAAAAATAAACAAACAAACAAACAAACAAATAAATAAATAAGTAAAATAAATTAAAAAATAAAATAAAACACCCCAAAACTGTCAGAGTGTGAAAAGCAACAGTTATGAACTGAATATGGACTGAGTTCATCGCACTAGCTAAGAGGGACAGAGACCCACCTGTCACGGGGATCAGCTGGGGAGCCCTGAGTGGTGCCAAGCCTGTGCTTAGCCCCCAGAGCCTCAGGACAGAACCACAGACAGGGGCGCCCATGAGTGATGATGATCTAGCCATTCACCCCCAGTGAAACCCACCAGACCTGCAGGTCCCATCCATTGAATTAAGAGGTCTCCAGGAGGTCAGAAGCAATGCTGAAGGAGAAAATACCATGCTGGCTAGAACTAATTTGACTTCTCCTTCATTGGAACTGAAGGAAGCCTACCTCTCCGAAGTGCCATTTGCAATGTGCCTGCATGTGAATGGCCTAAAACGCTCTTCTGTCACCCCTAAGAAAAATCATACAAGGGGCGCCTGGGTGGCTCAGTTGGTTAAGCAACTATCTTCGGCTCAGGTCACAATCTCCCGGGATCGAGCCCCGCATCAGGCTCACTGCTGGGCAGGAAGCCTGCTTCTCCCTCTCTCACTCCCCCTGCTTGTGTTCCCTCTCTAGCTGTGTTTCTCTCTGTCAAATAAATAAATAAAATATTTTTTAAAAAACAGAAAAGTCATACAAAAATTATAACAAATATAAGAGGATCCCAATGAACACTGAATTTTTTTAAGTACATAACAAAATCTAAAGCTGCATTTTAATACACATTTGTTCTCAGAACCAAACATGATGCAGTATCCCTTTCTAATTTGTCTGAAGCCATGCTTTTCCTTCTAATGAAATCTAAACAGTGTTCTGTCAATTTTTTACTGGGGAAAGTCAAAGTCTGGTATGATTGTTACAGATTATATTTTAAGTTGAATTTTAAAGGAATCGATCATAATCTGCCAACTTCAATTTATTTTTTACTTAAAATGCTGGGCGTACACTAGGCATATGATGAAAAAGATCTAAAGTTCCCAGTCTGGTCCTCTAGATTGTTGATATGACAGAGATTTTGAATCCAAAAGAATCAAGACTCACTGAGACAGAGCTCAGTTGCTTTGCTGTTGAGCGCAGGACAGAAAACATTTGTGTGGGGGCGCCTGGGTGGCTCAGTTGGTTAAGCAACTGCCTTCGGCTCAGGTCATGATTCCAGAGACCTGGGATGGAGCCCTGCATCGGGCTCCCTGCTCAGCGGGAAGCCTGCTTCTCCCTCTCTCACTCCCCCTGTTTGTGTTCCCTCTCTGGCTGTGTTTCCTCTCTGTCAAATAAATAAGTAAAAATCTTTTAAAAAATACATATTTGGGACCAGATAATTATGTGTTGGGGACGAGGGGGCTGACCTGTGTGTCACAGGATATTTACCAGTATCTCCACCCACTACTTGGTGAAAGCTCTCCTTCCGTGCACACCGGACAACCAAAATTATCTCCGGACATGGTCAAATGCCCCACCTAACTCCCTTACCCTCCCTGGCAGAGGGTAAGGACATTTCCGTACACCAGCCCACATCCCTCTTTTGAGAACCACTGGTTTAATTCATCCTTTCCCTCCTGCTCCGACAAGTAGATATGCAAAGGAAGGAGAGCAAATCCTGTTTGCTGATGTTACAGAAGCTAGGCTTCCTAATTTTAAGCTTCTCATAGCATGAGTCATTCATTCATTCAGTAAACATTTATTCGGCATTTCATATGTGCCGGCCACGCTTTGAGGCACTGGGAGAGTAGCACTGAACAGAGATCCCTGCCCATGTGGACACTATGTTCCAGTAGGGAAAGATGGATGGGGCCTTGGATGTCCTCATCTCCTACAATTCTCTGATAAGATCTCCCACTCGAGGGCGCCTGGGTGGCTCAGTGGGTTAAAGCCTGTGCCTTCGGCTCAGGTCATGATCTCAGGCCCGCGGTGGGCTCTCTGCTGAGCTCTCTGCTTCCTTCTCTCTGCCTGCCTGCCTCTCTGCCTACTTGTGATTTCTCTCTGTCAAATAAATAAATAAAATCTTTAAAAAAAAAAATTCGGCACCCTGTGATTTCTCCACCTGCTTGAACCTTCCATCCCTCCATTCTCCAAGTGTAGGCATTCCAAAGGGATGAAGACAGTCTTGGCCTCCGGTACCTCTCCCATGGTGGCCTCCCCCTGGGTCAGGACTGATCATGCCTTCAGTGTTCATGATCCTAACATTCTATTTCCAGCCTCCACTTCTCTCTCAAGCCCCGAGCCCACTGCCATCTCTTTGCCGTGTTCACTCACCCATTCCCATTCCTGGAGGGCTCACTCAATACAGGTCAGGAACAAACACGTCAAATCCTACCTTCTTCCTCCAGGAGTCTGTACTCTACCTGGGGAGTCAGATGCTAAACCAACCAGTGTCTAAACAACTGAATTATTTCAGTTGTGCTTAGGCAAGGGGTCATACTCAGCCTGTGACAGGGTCCACCTGAACAAGTCTATCATTTATCTTTGTTTCATTTTGCCCATCTTCTCCCATCTCTTAGAATTCTTGTATCTGTTATGTCCTAGTACCTTGTGGTTTGGGTTCCCTTTCTGAGTGCCATTTGAGAGAGCAGCTTTAAATTTTAAACAGTTGATGAGGAGGGGTTCCTCGTAAGGTGATCACGGTGCTGCCAGCTCCCGGAACCATTACTCACAAACTTCATTTTCCTCTCCTGGTCATTCCCTGGGGAGGAATGTGGAGTGACTGCAAAAGGGTGTGGGTTTTCCTTTTGGGATGATGCAAATCCTCTGGAACTAGATAAATGTCACGGTTGTGCCACTTTGTGAATGTGCTGAATGCCACCAGCTTGTGTACTTTAAAAGAGTGAATGGAAGGGGCGCCTGGGTGGCTCAGTTGGTTAAGCGACTGCCTTCGGCTCAGGTCATGATCCCGGAGACCCGGGATCGAGCCCCACATCGGGCTCCCTGCTCGGCTGGAAGCCTGCTTCTCCCTCTCTCACTCCCCCTGCTTGTATTCCCTCTCTGGCTGTGTTTCTCTCTGTCAAATAAATAAAATCTTTAAAAAATAAAAATAAATAAATAAATAAAAGAGTGAATGGTGTAAAAAAAAAAAGAGTGAATGGTATGATATGTGCACTATATCTCAACAAATCTTGCATATGTATCTTTTAAAGATTTTTTAATTTATTTTACACAGAGAGAGGATGAGTGGGGTGGGGAGGGGAGAGGGGGAGAGGAAGAGGCAGACGCTCCACTAAGCGGGGAGACGGATGTGGGACTCAATCCCAGGACCCTGGAATCATGACCTGAGTCGAAGGCAGACGCTTAACCAACTGAACCACCCAGGTGCCCCTTATATATGTATTTGTAATGTATCGTGTCAGACCTGGCTGGGTGGGCAAATTATGAGCAGGGTTTTTGCCCTTACTGCATGGAAGTACCACTTTGGGCTGGTGAACAAAAATGCCCTTACCCTCTGCCAGGGAGGGTAAGGGAATTAGGTGGGTTTGTAAAACAGGAAGAACTTCAATAAAGCCTAAAAAAATGCACCACCCCTTCTCCCTTCCCTGAAACAGTTTTTTATAATAGCCAAGTAAGATTACAGGTCAGGGGCACCCGGGTGGCTCAGTCATTAAGTGTCTGCCTTGGGCTCAAGTCATGATTCCAGGGTCCTGGGATAAAGCCCCACATCAGGCTCCCTGCTTAGCGGGAAGCCTGCTTCTCCCTCTCCCTCTCCCTCTCCCTCTGCTTGTGTTCCCTCCCTCGATGTGTCCCTGTCTCTGACAAATAAATAAATAAAATATTTTTTTTAAAGTAAAATTACAGGTGAAATCAGCTACCAAAACCTCCCTTGTTTCCCTGGCCCAAGTCTGCCACTCCAACCAACCCCATTCACTAGCTCAACAGATTACAGAATGCAGGGAAGAGAAGGTTCACTGTAGAGGAAGCAGGAGAGCAGCAAGGAAAGGCTTCTCTTAATGCTTACAGAATCAGATTGTCTAGGTTCAAGCCTCCACTATGCTTCTGATGGGCTCTGTGTCCCAGGCTAGTCACTGGGTTGAGTCTGGGATTTTTACTTTGCCCTACTCACAAGCACATAAGCTATCCTATGACTCTTTCATCGATGTGGGCAGAAGACACAAGACTCCTAGATCAGAGACAAATGACGTTATTACTCACAACCCAGTTAGCAGTATACTGTGTGTCAGTGCCCCTTGCCCAAGTCCCTTAGCGCTAACACAATACAGAGGCTGCATAGGTCATGGGTGGGAGGCAGCCGAGGACACAGAGTCTGGGAATCTACTGCTTCTGTAAGAAATAGTAAGCAACACTGCTTTATGTCCCCTAGGGAGACATGACCTCATCCCCCAAGGTCACTCACTACAAACACAACCCTGAGAAATGGCCCAAGTAAAAGTGGCTGTGACCTTACCCTCTTGGCACACTCAGCAAGAAAACTCAGGGACGCTCAAAGCCCACGGTGAACTGCTTCATTGCTTCACCAATTTCTTGCTGCCTCAGTTTCCTCAGCTAAAGTAGGGGCAACAGCATTACCTTCCTTGTGAGGATGTAATAAGGACTCCAAGACATAATGTCCAGGGTTGCCTGGATGGCTCAGTCAGTTAATCATCTGCCTTTGGCTCAAGTCTTGATCTTAGAATCCTGGGATGGAGCCCTTAGTCAGGCTCTCCGTTCAGCAGGGAATCTGCTTCCCCTCTCCCTTTGCCCCTCCCTCCCACCAAATAAATTTTAAAAATCTTTTAAAAAAAATAAAAGACATAATGCCCATAAAGTACTTATTTAGAAAAAAAAAAAGTGCTTATTTAGCATGGAGGCCTGGCCATGGAAGGGCTCCCTAAATTTTAATCACCATTTTTAGGGGAAGAGGGAGGTGAGAACATGTTATACACAGCAGAAAGCTTGCATTTAAAAGAACTTCAAGGGCCAGGCCAAAGAGAAGTCTTCCCCACCCACTTTCTCCCTCCTCCAACCATCCATGGTATCTATTTTTTTTAAGATTGTATTTATTTATTTAACAGAGAGAGATCACACGTAGGCAGAAAGGCAGGCAGAGAGAGAGGAGGAAGTAGGCTCCCTGCCGAGCAGAGAGCCTGATGCGGCCACGATCCCAGGACCCTGGGATCATGACCTGAGCCGAAGGCAGAGGCTTTAACCCACTGAGCCACCCAGGCACGCCATTCAAGGTATCTTAAGCTCATCATCACACTCTCTACCCAAGAGAAAAGGAACAAAGACTTGATCAACATTGTTTCCCACAATCAGCACAGTGCCTGGCACAAAGTATGCACTTAGGAATGAATGAATGAACAAATGAATGAATGAAAAGGAACGGCATTGGGTCTCCAAGCAGGCAGGAGGGTCTGGGATGAAGGTCCATCATGGGCGGCTGAACTTGACAGGGTTGCATACCCTCCGGTGATGCAGGAAAGGAGAAAAGAGCAGAAGGTGGACTCAGACCACTGTGGTCATTCTGCCGGGAGAAGGGGGCTGACGTCAGATGGTCTTGGGAGTGAAGGGAACCTGACTCACTGGGTTGCCAGGCAACCACCCAGCTGCAGAATATTAAATTGCAACTGAAACAACTGGCCACTTTCAGGAACTTTCCCCTTTGCAGGGATGGGGAGGCAGGAGCTGAAGAAGGGGTGGTGGCTGGGGACTAGCCTGGCTGGTTCTGAAGCAGAATAGGGCAGCAATCTTGGCGCATGGCCCATTGATGAAGGAAAAAAACAAAAACAACATGGGGCCAAGCTGCGGAGGGAGGAAAGAGAGACCAGGAGAGGTGGGTTGTGAGAACCAAGGCAGGTAGAGGAACTGCAGTCACAGCAAAGGCAGAGTCAGCAGGAGCTGGGATTCTGGAGAGAGGGTGGGACAGAGGCTGTGGTCCAGGAGAGGCGGCAGCACAGAGTCCAGAGAGGGCCGGCCAGAAGCACAGCTCCATTCCCTCACCTGAGGGGTGTGGGCAAGCACCTTCACCTGGCCAACCTTCAACTCCAAAATTCCCCTGAGGAAAAATTCCTCTTGCATCGGTGCTTTTAGGATCATTTTTCCCATTATAAACCACCGATAGAGATAAACAAAATACTTTCTAATATTTTATTGTAAAACTTTTCAAATACATAGAAGAGTTGAATTTTAAAATGAAGGCTCATATGCCCACCACCTAGATTCTACAATTTTATTATTGTTTATCTCCTATCTATCCATCTTTTTATACATTTCAAAAACAATGTACAATATGCTTCACCCTAAATATTTTATTAACTAGAGTTCAACTTTATTATAGTTCTTTTTTTAAAATAAAATTTATGTACAATGGAATTCAGAATCCTAAGTATGTCCTCAACGGGTTCTGATCGTCTGCAAACAGGGTTCTGGGCTTGATTTTGACCGTTAAGTGCGATAATAGGCCCTGTCAGTGGCGTGGGGAACAAAGGCAGAAGAAAAGTTATGAAACTTTCTCCCTGCCCACAGCCCGACTGACAAGTCCTTGACACAGGCAGGACACAGGCAGAGTGACACTCCTCTAGGGACTCGGCTGCCTCCATGTTGGTACTTGGCTAAGGGCAAAAGGCAATCCTGGCCGGAAACCCTCCCCCCTCAACCCACCAGGATCCTGTACGTCTACTTTAACCTGTAAAAATCCCTTCATTTCTAAACCCTCCAAGATACGTGTTGGTAATCATCCTGCAAGCACATGGCCCACCGATCTACGTCGGAAGGGTCTCATGACTTGGAATAATGAATGACCTTTTCCCAAAATAGCTAGCCCGCTCACGGTCCTAGAAACCTTGCTTCCAAAATTCCTTAGAGACTTACATTATCCCTAACCCTCTGCCAACTTGAAAGTATAAAATGGGCCGCTCCTTGTGACCCCAGTGCAGCTCTCTCCGCCCACGGGCCCTGTCCTTGTGCTTTAATAACATCACCTTTTTGCCCCAAAGACATGTCAAGAATTCTTTCTTGGCCTTGGTTAGAACCCTAACATTGTCCTTCCTACATCATCAGCACTCATGCAATCATGGAAGATGTTGCTGTTAAGATATGGAAGGTAAACAATCCCGGGGGCTTGGGGGGAGCCAGGCTCTGAGCCAGGGCAGTGGGAAGCAGGAGGTGAGTGGACCTGAGGAGCTAGTGTGAGGCCTGCATGGAGGAGGCAGCATTAACCTGTGACAGAAAGCTCCAGGGACTATTACAGAAAAGAGGGGAGACGAAAATAATCAAGGAAAGCTGGGTAGAATATTCTGGAAGTCAGCAGGAAGCTAGGGGCAGGAAAGGCTGTGGTACTGAAAATAGCAGTGATAATAGCCTTACGGAGAACTTACCATGCAGCAGAGACCAAGAGAAAACTACAGGTGTCTCAGTTATCCCTCCCTGTGGCCCCGGTAAGTACGGAAGTACGGGGAGCATTCTAAACCTGCGACTTGCCTCAGATCACAGCTAGGCGGTGCCAAAGCTGGGATCCAGCCCAGGGCAGCAAAGCCTCCATGTCCTGGCCTCCCACGGGCACAAACGCCAGTCAGTCCTGCACCCAGACTCCAGTCACCCCCTGGGTCTCACCCCTGCTTATGATTAAAGACTTTTGATGAGCGTCCTGGATGTGGGGCTGGGTTTCGAGCTCTACAGGTGATCCTAACGTGAGGAGAGAGTTGAGAGCCACCCCTCCAAAGGCACAGTGGGCATCAGATAAGAAGGGGAGAGAGGGGCCAGGGAGAAGAGGCCGAGGCTGGAACGTGGAGTGCCCTCTGCTGTCCCTCCCAGCCAGCCGGGTGGGTCACGCCAGCCCCTGAGCTCATCCCAGGGCACCCTCTCCAGCTCAGCCTGTGAGCAGCCTGCAGGCTGTCCTCTTGGTCCTGCTATGACCCTGGGAGAGCGGGTAAAGCCACAGGTCGTGAACCCACCTCCTCCTCCGCAACCAAGGGATCATGGATGCCCTTGCTGACATGACACCTGCCAGGTGTCACCCTTTGTCCCAGCACCTTCAAGCATCCCCAGGCCTCACTGCCTGAGGGGGAGAGGCCTCATCAGCCTTGTCCACCACCAGTAACCAATGAGGAGCCCTGGGCCACCTCCAAGAGCGGTTCGCAGTTCCCCAGCACCACTGCTTGCGGGGGCCAGCCCTGGAAGTGTGGTGGGCAGCAGAGGTGCCCCCGGGGGAAGTCTTCCTTCCCAGAAAACGTCCTCCCTACTGTTGTTTTTATGTCTATTGTTTGTGCCCCCCTCCCCTGGAATCTAAAAGCCACCAAACCATGAAAGGGCCAATAATAGTCACCTCTTATCTCCTTCCCAGGACTCCAGGGTCTCATCCTACCAGTGGCTTAAGCAGGGGCTCACTAACGGAGAGGAAAATAGAATGGATGAACGGCCCGATACTTCGACGCACACCCTCCTTACCTGTATTTGGAAAATGCCACGTAAATTCACGCAGGACCAGTTCTGTCGGACAGAAACCTTCATGAGGCCACAACTCCTGGTGTTTGTGTTCTGTTCCAGCCATTATAAATTACTACCAGCTTTAGAAGCTTCAAACAACAGCCGTTCATTCCCTGACAGTTCTGTAGGTGAGGAGTCACAGGTACAGCGTGGTCCCTGGGCCAAAACGAAGGTGTCAGCAGGGCTACGCTCCTTCCTAAAGGTTCTGGGGAAGAACCCGCTTCCGAGCTCATCAGATGATTGACTGAACTCAGTTCTTTGCCGTCTGGGGCCTCAGTTGGGGGCCTCTCTCAGCTCCTGAAGGCCACCTGCACTCCTCAGCCTGCTGCCCTCCCTCTCCTATCTTCAAACCAGCAAGGACAGGTGGAATCCTCCTCATTCTTCGAATCTCTGATTTATCCATTAGCACGTCCCTTCCCCTTTAACCAAAGGACATTCTAGCCAAAGAACATGGTTTGTTTTGTTTTGTTTTGTTTTGTTTTGTTTTGTTTTGTTAGAGAGAGAGAGAAAGCACACAGCAGGGGGAAAGGCAGAGACAGAAGGAGAAGCAGGCTCCCTGCTGAGCAAGGAGCCCAACTCAGGACTCCTTCCCAGGACCCCAGGATCATGATCAGATGCTCAACGGACTGAGCCATGCAGCCGTCCTGCCAAAGAACGTTTTAAGGGCTCATCTGATGAGCAGGGCCGACTCAGATAATCCTCATATATTCACAGGTCCCAGGAATTGGGGTATGGACATCGTTGGCACACCATTATTTCACCTACCACACATCTCCTGGGAGGAGAAAGATCCCAGAACCAGGATTTCAGGTCCAGGTCTCCTTGGTCCTGTACTCAGGACAGGGATTGCTCACCTGTGTGAGCCTCAATGTCTTCATCTGTGGAATAGGGACACACTAGTACTTACGTCCAAGGAACGTGGTGAAGAGCAAGTACATTTATCCATACGAAGAGCAAGCAAAGAGCCTGTCACACAGTTGTCACTATTGTGAGAACAAGGACAGGGTGCACAGAGAGAGGGAGGGGGCTGGCACCAGGGTCTGGGAACTGGTCTGCAATTTGGTAGGCCCCAAACCTGGAGTTTCTGGCCACCCATTGAGTCAAAGTAGTGGAGCCAAGAATCTATCCTGGCCTCACCAGTTCCCACATCCTCTGTGCACTGGTCGGTGCTGGCCTCTGAGAGGTCCAACATCCACAGGCTCCAGTCTCTGAGTCATGGCCGATAGGAGGGAAAACCTTAGATTCACAGATGATGCTTTTTAGGGAATTACCCTCCCAAGTCTTGGGAAAGGAGAATTCTCCGATGTGTGCAAAGTGTGTGCATGGTTCCATTTCCACTTCACAGCAGCTCGATGAGGTAGGAAGGAATGATTCCCATTTCATAGATGAGCCTAACTGAGGCCCAAAGAGGATAAGGGAGGTGTAAACAAATTAGGTTCTTGTGACATTCTGGGCATTGTGTATGGTGTTTTATGCACATCACCTTCACAAGAACCCCCACCACCACCACCTCCAACCCAAGTTATTTTACTCATTTCTTGAAGAAGAAAATAGCTCAGCGAGGAGGAGAGATCTGCTCAAAGTTCAACATCTGGAAAAGGGCAGGGCCTGGAGGCCCTTCCCTTTCCCATTGGACAAGGTTCCCCTGAGAGCAGAGCATGCAGGTTTGTGGCTGGGAGTGCCTCCGGGCGAGTGCAGTCCCTCGACTCTGAGCAGAGCCCTCCCTGCATGCCCGTGCTGACCAGCGCCCACAGTCAGAGGGGACCCACCATTGCCTGTTGAGTGGGTACCGGCTTCCGTTTGCTGCTATCACCAGTCCTGGTGATAAGAACAGCTGGGGCGGCAGGTGGAGGGGCGCTTAACCCCCTCCATAGCCAAAATCTTGGGTTCTGGTGCAACCAAGTCTCCACAGAGAGCCCCTCATTTCCCGTCACCATGGTAACACAAACATCTGTACTTCTCTAGCACGTGAACAGAGCTGCTCCCCGCACCACCGTCTCCCAAACCCCCGCAAAGTCCCTTCCATCTCTAAGACTCTGGATTCAATTCATTATCACCAACGCCTGCACTGGATTTGTTGTTTTCACTTCATTCCATCTGCTGAGTCACCAAGCCCTGCTCTGGATTAGAGCAGTCATTCGCCAGTCGGAGGCTGGTTGCCATGGATACCTCACAGCATCACCTGTTAATTCTCAGCAAGCTTCGTTGTGAGGGTGGGTACCACGGCCCTTTATCTAGGACCCCAGACAAGGAGGGGCCCTAATGACGCATGAACAAGAGCAAAATCTCTAATGCCAGCCGTGGAAAAATCAAAAGCAGCCTAGAGCTAGTTCCATCTGTCCAAAACAGGTCAAGGTAGCAACTTATCAAATCAGTCAACAAGCACACTCTTGGGTTTTCCGGTACATCTTGGGCAAACCCTTTAGTCTCTTTACTAAACAGTTTAAGATGTATTTTTATATTGAAAAGTGTGAATGCATTACGCAGATTGCTGTCTCCCCTGGGAAACAAAAGGAGGGAGCCTCCAACTGCAGGAGTCTGCAAAAGTCAGCCCTGGGTGGGGAGACGGGGTGGTTGCAAGAGGCAGGGAATAAAGGGCAGACCTGAGGCGGAGGGCAGTGTAACAGAACCCCTCTGCCACAGTGGGCACAAGGTGGTGGGGGGGGGGGGACGATCGGGATTTTCCAGGCAAAGGATGTGAAGAGGCAACCAGGCTGCAGCCCCCAGGCAGAGAGAGTGGGGCCATCAGCCCACGGCCCATTGCCCCGATAACTACCTCACGTCCTGTTTGCAGAGCTGGGCAGAGAGGACAGGGGATCAATACAGCACTCCACATCCACACCTCCCTGCTCTTCAAACACCAAAGCATGATGAAAGATGCTTCCTCTGAATCTAAGGTCACTCGGTGCATCTGTGTCACTGGCCCCCCAACGGGACATAGTTGGAGGGCTGATGCACCTCAAGGACTGGGTGAGGGGCACTCTTCCTGACCCCAGCAAGTCTGTCTCCTATCTGCCCTCATGCCCAGCTGCAGCCCTGCCCCTCACTGCCAGGAAGGTCAACTCCCCTCCCTCCCCCCATGTGGATGACTGAATGAATGAACGGCCCAGCAGGGCAGGGGTCATGTACCTGTGCCCACGCCCTTTTGCTGGCCTCGTGGGGTTTGGGAGGGGCCTTGAGGGCTTTATAAGGCAGGGCAGGAGCACCCAGAGGAGCAGAGACGGGAAAAGGCACCAGGCCGGCTAGAACATCACCCAACTCCCAGCTCTGCAGGTGAGCTCACCCAGTAAGGGAGTGGAGAGGCGGGGAAGGGGGTTGATTGAACGATTCCCTGCATCAAGATACCAGGCTCATGCCTCGGTGTCTCTGAGGCTGCCACCCTTCTCTTATCTCAGGGCCAGACTAGGTCTCAGTTCTAGAAGCCACACTGGCACTCCCATCCCTTTCCTTTGAGCTGACCTGCTGCTTCAACCTCCTTACTCCACACTCATCCCTGTGAGGTGAGAAAGACACAGGCTCTTCTCCCATCTCTTGGGTGAAAAAACTGAGGCCGAGAAGATGTGACTTGCCCAAAGTCACACAAATTATGGGGGTGGGTTGGAACTGGAGCCCAGGGCTTCTGGATCCCATCTCAAGCTCTTTCCTAGACCAGCGCTGTCTGTTCCATGACGATAGGCTCTGTGTCCGCACCGTGTAATATGGGTGCCAGCAGCCACAGGTGCACTGGAGAAACAGCTAGCCTGGGGGAGGGATTCTTTATTTTAATTAATTTAAATGTAAGGAGCCACGTGTGGCTAGTAGTTACCACGTTGCACGTGTGTGGCCAGCATGGGCCAGCGTAGCTCTAGATCACTGATTTCTCAACCTTGTTTCTTTAGCACCAAAAACACTTTCTCTTCCAAAGGAAATCTAACAGAGAGCCCCACTATGAAAAACAGATAAAAGTAATATTTTATTGATATAAATGTGTTCCTAGAAGGTCAAGCCAATCAGAATAATGAGACTGAAAGAACACAAATGCTGAGAATAGAATTTTAGATTTGAATCTTACATTCACTTGAGTATCCAGTTTATTTTTGTATTATGGTTTCCCCCAAACTCAGGTCATCCTGACACACAGGTGCAAATGGTAACAGCTTGATTTTTAACTGCTTCGGTACAATCACAGGATAGTCCTCAGTTAAGCAGAAATGGCGGGAGAAGCTTCCCTCCATGGGCAGCGCAGAACCGGTGGGACCCGACCACACAGTGAATACGTGGGGGTCTCCACAGAGATACTGGGCTGCCTGTAATGTGCCCTTTGGTATGACTATTTAAAAGCTCACTTTAAATAACAAAAGGTAAACATCTACAGAGCCCGTTGCATAGCCTCAAATTCTGCAGAAGTTATGGGCGCCTGGGTGGCTCAGTGGGTTAAAGCCTTTGCCTTTGGCTCAGGTCATGATCTCGGGGTCCTGGGATCAAGGCCTGCATCAGGCTCTCTGCTCGGCAGGGAGCCTGCTTTCTCCTCTCTCTCTGCCTACTTGTGACTTCTCTGTCAAATAAAAAAAAAAAAAAATGTGCAGAAGTTTGGAAACCATTGTTCAAAGTTGTAAATTCCTCCAAGAAAAGTCACTGCTGTAATTCGGGTAAGTGAGGAGGAAAGGGGGCAAGGCGTGGGAGCCCGGGGAGTTGGCAGCAACTGGAGAATTGAACTGAGGGACAGTCCACAACCCCACACAGCATCATATCTGCCTGCAGGGAGAGTCTAGAGTCCCTCTGGTCCAGGCCTGTGCCTCTGGGTGCCTGGTCGCCCCGTCTTCCCGCTCTGCCTCTCTCTCCTTCGCAGACGAGATGCAGCGACTGTGTGTGTATGTGCTGATCTTGGCACTGGCTCTGGCCGCCCCCTCCGAAGCTGTTTGGAAGCCCCGCCCCCAGCAGCAGGATGCGCCCTCGGCTCCAGCAGCAAATAGGGGTTTGGAGCCTTACTGGCTGGACCGGCTGGGCACGGCCTCTCACCAGCGAAGGCAGCTACCGCTTCAGGGTCCCCCACGGCTGGTGGCAGGTAGGAGCTGTGACAGCCATCCCTGTGTGTCTCGCCCAGCCAGGGCTGGCTCTGGCCTTGGTTTCCAGCAGCTAGATGTCCTTCCCATATCCTTACGTTCTCTCCCCGCTCTGACCCTCAGACCTGTCCAAGAAGCAGGGACCGTGGGTGGAGGAAGAAGAAGCAGCATACGGATGGATGGACTTTGGCCGCCGCAGCGCTGAGGAAGGGGACCAGCGTCCCTAGAAGGAGCCTGAGAGCCCAGCCATCTCCCAGCCCAGCCCAGCCCCATGAAAAAACACGCAAAATAAACTAACTTCTAATGCATCACATTGTGTCAAGTGTGGAGCAGGAGTGGGGTGTTGGTGGGAACAGGGTTGAGACAACAAGGAAATCTGAGCAGTCTCTTGGGGGCAGAGACCATGACTCATTCTTCTGGGTGTCCCCAGAACCTAACACAGGTCGCAGACCTACTCATGCAGGTTGGGGGAGGGGTCTCAACCAGAGTCACCTTTCTAAAAGATAAATCAAAAAAATTAAATTGTGCCATTCCAGGCTTTAACCCTCAAATTAGGCTTCCTGTCCCACTTAGAATAAGACCTAAATTGCCAAACCCCTGAGCCAGCCCTGCTGTCCTCATGGCCCGTGCATGCCCTGTTCCTTCCACCTCTCTCCCCTTCTCCTTACACAAATGCGCCTGCTCCCCCTCAGAACATCTTTCCTCGCCATTCCCTGTACCGGGAAGGCTTTTCCCAGGTACCAACATGGCTGGCTTTTTCTCCTTGGGTCCTTTTTCTCCTTAGGGTCCTGACTGCAAAGCCTCTTCCTGAGAGACCCACGTGTTCTGCTCCTCCTGCTTCACACACAGTGCCCAGTATTCTCTAATGGGCCCAAAGTCTCCAATGTTGCTCTCTAGAGCACATTTCACACCCTGTCATTGTCTCATTAGCAGGTTTATTGTCTGCCTCCCCAGTGAGCAGGGCAACTCTCTAAAAGTGGGGACCACATGTCCCTCTTCCCTGCTGCATCCCTGATTCCAAGAACAGCAGGTATCCAATAACTATTCACCAGATGGGCAGGTGAGTGGCCGGCACGGTCACTGTCAGTGTTTCACCCATATTCCCTCTGAGTTCTCTGTCTGTAGGCAACATCCTTCCCCAAGCACATCCTACTGCTCCCCTGAGGGCTTTCTGGGTGCCAGGCAGTCTGCAAATGCTGCAGAGTTAGTGTCTCCAGAAGCAGCCCTGCATGGACGACAGATAAGAGTGGGAGGATCAATACCCCAGCTCCCTCACCCCTCGGGCAGGATAACTTTGAGTTGTATTCACCTCTGTCTCCCAGAATTCCCCCGCAGGTGAGCCCCACTTACCCACAGCAGGAACCTGCTCAAGGACATCCTTTGTTGATTGCCTTCCCTTCCCTGTCTCACATGTGCACGCTCCCACTGGTGTTCTTTGGGATCGCCACACCCCAGATAAACTACTTGCACTCAAATCCTTATTTCCAAGTCTGCCTCTGGGCAGGGGGACTCATCTGAAAACAGGTGGTCCTAGAAGGGTTGTGGAAAGCAAGACTCTTGCTGACACCCCTGGAGTGCTGTGGCAATACCATTACTGAGATTCTCATCGCTGGTGCATCAGGACAGGGTATAGGGGTCCTGATGCAGCCGATTGCTTCAGCATTTGAGACAGAAGAGCAATGACGATGATGGCTGTGGCATCCATTGGCTACTGCTAATCATCAGAGATCTCTGAAGGAAGAAAATGTCAGGCTCAGGTCAGCCAACCATTAACTCAAGCCCAAGATCTGACTGAAAGAAGTCAAATAACAAAGGAACCTGATACTGGAGCCCCAGCAAGTCTCCGCATCAAAGGCCCAGAATGAGAGGCATGGGGCCATGGCACTTTGCATGGGACATTTGAGAAGATGCCCCGAAGAATTCCAAACTCCCAGGTTCCCAGGAACCTTCTGGGCTGGAAGAAATGCTTCCACCTTACCAGAGGAAAGCAGATTCCTCTTCCCTGGAGACCATGCCAAGGCCTCCTTGAAGCAGAGGCCTTGCAAAGTGATGTTTCTCAAGATCTTCCCCCCGCCTCCCTTCAGGGCTTCCACACCAAAAACTAGGGTCAAGTTTCAGGATGTGCAGAAGCACTGTCCAAACATGGCAGAAAAGGGATTATTCACCCAAAATGCTGCAGGGCCTGAAGAAGCTGGATAACGCATCGCGGCAGGAATGGGGAGCACACACACAGGAGGAGATTTTTGAGGCTGACAGACCAGGGAGGCAGGCTAGAGACTGGAGAGGGAGAATTTGTTGATATGGGAGAGGAGGACGGCCTCCCAGGACTCAGGCTTTCAGCTCCTGGCAAGCTCCAAGCAAGTCAGCTGAAAAAGACTTTCAGCCCCGCAAGATGCAGAGCCAGTCTTCATGTCTTACTGGGCGTGGCTCCCTGAAAGTCTGGAGCAAGTGAACACTTGTGCCCAAAATGCCCCAGCAGAGGACCAAGGAAGGAGCCAAAAGATGGGAAGGCACCCTAGAAAGACTTGCCGTGCAGGACAAGAGTATCCGCCATATGACTACAGCCCCTGCAGGGGTCCAAAGAACAGTCCTCTCCCAGAGGACCTAAGGAATGCCTTAGTGAGGGCAAGGAAGCACTGGTGAGCTGCTCAGGCTGGGGTTGATGTAGGAGATGCTACTAGGGATCCAGGTGGCTCATCAGTGGGGATGACAGGACTGCAGGGCAGAGGGGACCAAGTGGCAGTACTTAGCCATCAGAGGCAAGGTGGACCTACTCACCAGGGAGCCTTGACCCACAGGATCTGCAGCGGCAGCTTAGACCATGGTGCTCTTAAACTTGAGGTCTATGGGTGGCCAAGAAGGACACTGTCAGCCTTATACAAGGAGAACGGATCAAGAACAAATGAGCCTAAAGTTAATGTCAGCTGCCAAAATGGAAAATCATGATCCATTGCCTGGTTTACAAATCTGCATCAGTGTTCAGAAGCTGCCATTTCTCGGTGTAATTGTACACGGGGGAAGGAGGCACACCCAGATATTTCAACAGCAGTTGTGTATAGGGCCTGAGTCATCACACCAGAGAACCCCAAATGCCATCACGCCTCCACCCACGTTAAAGAGAGAGTGCACTGCGGTGCCTCACCTGGCTGTAGAGCATTCGGCTGTTGATCTCAGGGTTGTGAGTTCAAGCCCCACATTGGGCTCCATGCTGGGCATGGAGGCTACATACCTACATACATACATAAAGTGTAATCATTTAAAAACATCCATTCCAGGGGCGCCTGGGTGGCTCAGTTGGTTGGGCGACTGCCTTCAGCTCGGGTCATGATCCTGGAGACCCGGGATCGAGCCCCACATCGGGCTCCCTACTCCGCGGGAAGCCTGCTTCTCCCTTTCTCACTCCCGCTGCTTGTGTTCCCTCTCTGGCTGTGTTTCTCTCAGTCAAATAAATAAAATCTTAAAAAAAAAAAAAATCCATTCCAGCATGTGTTGTCCATGGTCTACTGGAAGCATCAATATTCTTGGGGCACCTGGGGGTTCAGTCAGTGAAGCATCTGACTCTTGGTTTCAGCTGTCATGGGCCTCTGTGCTCAGCAAGGAATCTGCTTCTCTCTCTCTCTCTCTCCCCCTGCCCCTCCCCCTTGCACACACACTCTCTCTCTCTAAATTAAATAAATAAATAAATAAATAAATAAATAAATAAATAAAATTTCTGGGGTGCCTGGGTAGCTCACTTGGTAAAGCAACTGCCTTAGGCTCGGGTCATGATCCTGGAGTCCTGGGATCAAGTCTCCAGTCAGGCGCCCTCCTCGGCGGGGAGACTGCTTCTCCCTCTGACTTCTCCCCTCTCATGCTCTCTTTCTCTCTCATTCTCTCTCTTTCTCAAATAAATAAATAAAATATTGAAAAAAAAAATTCTGCCAGGGGGCTTTTCCTCACCCACGCACAGGGCACACAGCATGATGTTAATGCCCAAGGCCGCCCATGACAAATGTCAGCTGGGCAATGCTTGCCAGCTTCCTCACCCCTTGAGTGGGATACCGGAGGTGGCTCCATCTCGGTGGATCCCAAACTTTACCAGGCATGAGCATCCCCCAGCGTCCTTATGACTGTGCATATTCCAATTCTATAGGTCTGGGCTGGGACCTGAGAATCTGCATTTCTGACAAGCTCCCAGGAGATGCTGATGACGCTGGTCCTCAGAGCTGGTCCACAGACCACACCCGAGTAGGGTACACTTGTTCCCAGAGTTCCCCCGTAGGGTTAAGCCTCAGTGCTTCCCATATCCTTTAGCTTCCTTCCTTCTCAATCCCCCACTCCCCTGCCCGCCCTGCTCTCCCCCTATC
>PITA01011857.1:0-25291 GCA_004023965.1 Spilogale gracilis | reverse complement strand
AGGGAAGGGAGTCTGTCTGAGCAGGAGCTCGGGAGGCCTGAGGGCTGGGGCTCACATCCCAGTTCCACAGCTGGCGCTTAGACCCCTGGGAAGGCCACTTAACCTGTCTGGGCCTGCTTCATCCTCCACACTGTTTATCAGACCAGCCACCACTCTGCAGGGGTTGTTCATGTGACTAGGTCAGGTATTTAACAAAAGCCCGTTGTCTCTCCACAGCTTTGCCGCAACAAAGCTACATGCATGAGCACACACACGCATACACACACACACAGGAACGCACGCATGCACAGGAACGCACGCGCACACGGGAACGCACGCGCACACAGGAACTCACGCGCACACAGGAACGCACGCGCACACAGGAACGCACGCGCACACAGGAACGCACGCGCACACAGGAACCCACGCATACTCCCAGAGAAAGATGCCAGAGTGCCGGCCCAGCGCACAGGGCCTTTATTTACTGTGCGGGCAGGTGTACGGGTTGACCAGCAACAAAAGAACAGAAGAGCTAGTAGCACAGCAGGGAGCCGCGCCAGACTGATAGGGGTCCTGAGCCCCAGACTCCAGCTGTTTAGGAGTAAAGAGTGGGAAAGTGCAGAACATCTGGAATGAAGAAATGAGGAGCACTGAGGGGAGGACAGCAGGGAGGGAGTGACTTGGGCAAGGAGCCTGGATATTTAAGGGCCACAGGCTGGGGGAGGGCAGGGAGTTGTCCCCAGTGGACAAGAGGGACCCCACATACTGACACTCCTGGTTTCCAACAGTAGTGAGGGACTGAGAAGAAAGGGACAAGAATGGAAGGAGAGAGCCAGGTCCCTGGCTCGGGGGCCACCTTTAACTTGGGGGTCAAGGGCATGCTGTTAGAACACACCTTCCCACCCCAGGGCTCGAGTCCCACCCCTAGCTGAGCTCAGAGCCAGGTCTGGCAGCTGGCTGGCGTTCCCCTGGGTTTCCACTGCCCCATGGGCTGGCATGTGAGGCCAGGCCCCGCTGCCACAGTTTTGCACCAGGGGCAGAGCGAGGGCCAAGGTCCCCTATCTCAGAAAAGTCTGCAGGCTTGGGTCCTCAAGCCCCAACCCAGGTTCATCAGGACAGAATATGTGCCCCTGACACAGGAGGATCACCTCTGGAAGGATGGGAAGGAGGTTTCTGGGATTGGTGGGACTTGGCCAGACGGCTGAAGGAGGGGCCTGAGGCTGTCTGTGGGGCTTCTGCAGGCTGTTGAGGCACAGCAAAGCCTGGAAGAGAAGGGGAGTGGAGGTGAACTGGGGGCCTGGATGGCAGGGGCTGAGGCCTTGTCAGCTATATCAGAAAGACGGCCACGACTGATCATCGTGCAGGCTGCCCCCTGGCCAGCCATAGAGGTCACTGTTCAGTATACAAACTGCACAACCTTCCATGTTGACCCTGCTGAGGCTGCCCAGAGTGAGGGCAGGCCATCTATGATGGTGAAGCTAGCAACAGGCCCTGAATTTCCCAGCTGACTAAGCAGGCTAGGCAGGAAAAGTCATTACAACACAGCAGTGATGACAACAGGCTCAGATCCACTCCAGCACTGTGACCTCCTTCCAGTTACTTTAGCTCTGTTCTCACCTAACAAAGGGGGAGGGTAAGTCCTACCTACAGGCTGTGACAATTAAAGGGAACA
This sequence comes from Spilogale gracilis, assembly GCA_004023965.1. Classification (NCBI taxonomy): domain Eukaryota; kingdom Metazoa; phylum Chordata; class Mammalia; order Carnivora; family Mephitidae; genus Spilogale; species Spilogale gracilis. The sequence continues at coordinate 23,640 of PITA01011857.1, read as the reverse complement.
ATGCACCTCTGGGAGCTCCGTGAAAGCAGCTGACACTAAGCAAGTGTCCAAACCTCAGAGTTTCTGGCTGAGGAGAAGAGACCCTGACTCACCCCCCACACACAACCTTGGGGGAGACCCTAGCCCATCTTCAGACTCACCCAGGGGACTGGTCTGACCCTTACTGGCAGAGGCCTTTGTCCCAAAACACCCCCCTCTTCCTCCTAGGCCCTGGGAGGGTGGGTGGCCCTGTCCTCCTCCAGTCTCTGAAAGTCCTGGGTCAGCACCCAGGCCGCTGCTCTGCAACCCACCCCACATTGTTTTGGCCTACTGCTGCCACTGCTGTAGGGTTGGGGAGCCTTGGGGAGGGGGTCAGCGGAGACAGAAAGCAGAGGTGCCATGGAGGGAAGCAGTCAGGGTACAGACCCCCAGCCCAGCCCCACAGGAGAAAAAGGGGTAGAGCTCTGGAATCTCATGCAAATTCCATGTAAATGAGCCCTGGGGTCACAGTTCCCTGTTGCCTATGCAAATGATATGCAAGGTCCATGTAAATCAGCATGTTGGGTGGGGCCAGATTGGGGTCAGTGAGCACTCGAGGGGTTCATCTACCCTCACCTTTCATCAGCTGGATGGTCTGCAGCTTGTCCGGCTGGCCAGAGGGAGGACCCTGCAGGAGGCCTCACCTTTCTGGAGCAGCCTCTGCCTCAGTTGCCCCCTGTACCCCAAGTCCTGCCAGTTAGCCAGCTGCTAGAGGACATGCTTCATGCTTGGGTGAGAGGGGAACAAGCGACTGGCCTCCAGGGCTGAGGTATCTACACTCTCACCCAGCTCTGCCTCTACCTCAACCTCTTCTGACACCTCCTCTGCTTCTTCTGTTACCCCGTCCCCAGTGGGCACCCCCTCTTCTGTGGTCCCCAGTTCCTCCAAAGGCACAAAATGCTCAGCTATCATTAACCCCTTCTCAGCCTTGAGCCCCCATTCCCAGACGCTGCACAGCTTGTACCTGGCCAGGGAGACACGAACGTCTTTCTGTGACCCTGAAAGCCAACCCCAGCCAGAGACCCTGACCCCCATCTTCTGCTCCCATGGGACATCCCCGACCACCAGGGCCGAGGAGCTCCCTGCTCTCTGCCCCAGTCTACCCCCAAGACCTGATGGCTCCTCCCCACTTCTGTCCCAGCAGGGGGCGGAAAGGGGAGCTGAGAACCAGCCTCCAAGCTTCAAAGACCCAGCCCAGGCACAAGGAAAGACAAGGGAGAAGGGTCACCCACACAGCACAAACCCCACCTGCCCCTGGTACCCCCCACACTGTGCACAACCCAGAACAGCAAAGATAATATGCCTCTCCATGATTTAGCCTTCACAGCCCAGCCCATGCTAGTTGCCACAGGACCAAATCCATTTTAGTAAGGCTCAGACAAGTCAAGCGATTTGCCTAAGGACACACAGTCAATAAAGAGATGAAGGGGAGACTCAAGTCCCAGACATTCCCAGCCCTAGGCCAGTGCTCATTCTCCTCTCAGTCCCCGGTGAGATGAAGGGCAGGCTTCAGTCCCAAGCTGGAACAGCCAAAGTCAGATGGCCAGCTATGGGGCAAGTAAGAAGGAAAAGGGGGCATCACCCCAGAACACCTCAGCCCAGCCAGCCCTGAGACCAGGGCCTTCTCCGGGCTGGCAGGGTCACAGGTGGTGGTCTGGCTGCTAAAAGTGAGGCTGGTGACAGCGGAGCCCCTGGCCAGCTTACCCCAGGTGTGACATCTCCTCCGTGGTCATCCCGTGACTCCTTCAACAGAGAGAAGGACCATTACTGTCCCAAGACAACATGAGCTGAAACTGCAAAGTCCCTGGGGCACCAACATAGAAACAATCCCGGGAGAAATGAGGGGACCACAGACGTGGACAGAGAAAAGGGGGGGCTGGGCAGCTAACAGGGGGTGTGGTGAGTGAAAGAAAGTCGAAAGCAAACCCCCTCCACTCTGGGAATGTGGGTCAGGCAGGGCCTAGGGGCCCCAGCAGCACACCTTCCCATAAAAAAAACACAGGGTCTGAGATAATCCTCCTTATAGACATTCTGAGCTCCTCGGCTCCTCCTGGAAACCAGGAAAGGCTTCCTGCAGGGAAGAGGTGGGTATTAGCAGGGGCTCCCCCACAAACCTCCAGCCCCTACTTCCAGGGACAGAAAGAGACTGGGGATGGAAATCAGCCAGCAGGGCTGCAGCACAAGCACACAGAGGGCAGAAGTTGGGTGGCAGGGGATCCTCACCAGGGGTACCACGTATATGTAGCAGGTGGCAGGCCCAGTGCACACCGGGGTTCGCTGGCCAGAGGGTCCTCACCTCCTCCTGGGCCTCAGTCAGCATGCCCCATACTCCGCGTACCTCTCCCGCAGGTCCCGCAGCTGGAAAGCCACCTGCAGGTTCTGCCGGGACCCAGGCACACCTGCCCAGCACACACTGCCCATCCTCTCCCCAGCAGGCCGGGAGGCCTGGGCTAAGAGGCACGAGGCCTAGGCTCTAGACCCACATAATGACACACAGGGTGCCCCCGGGGCAGGTCCCTGGACTCCGCTGCACTCAGTCCCCAACTGAACTGCCACCTGCCAGGCCCCACGCCAGACCCCAAAGGTGTGCAAAGGGACAGACCCGGGGCCTGCTCAAGGAGCTCGTCCTCCTAGGACAGTCGGCCAGCTGACCAAGGGCCTGGAGTTCCTGGCTCTGGGCCAGGGGCTCTCAAAGACCTGGGTAGGAGCCAGGGGGAGCTTCATCCTGAAGCCACATCTGGATTTCCTTCTCCGAAGCCATCCCCGCTGAAACTTCTCCATCAGAAACTTCTCTATTGAGGCTCCATACTAGGACTGAGTCAGCCCCACCTGAGGCTCCCTCCCCCCTCGGGCAAGTCTTCCTAGGCACACTGAGGAGTGTTTGGCAGCCCTTGAAGCAAGAGGTCGCATGGAATGAGGCCCAGAGGGCAGCAGAGTCAGACATTCTAGAACACCTTATGACCGTCTCTGGGCCTGGGTCTCCTCCCTGGGACAAGGAGGAGGCAGAATGAGACACTCTCCAAGATCTCCTCGGACTCTGACTCTGCATACAGAGAGCCTGGGGCCTGGCTGCTCCATGAGCCCAGGGCAGGGAGGAGGGGGCTGGGGTTCCACGGGGCCCTGCGGTGCCAGGAGGAGGGAGCCCGGCACCCACCCGGACGCACCGTCTGACAGCGGCACTGCAGTGTGAGGACCTGGATCCACAGCTAGGTCACCTCCCTCCACCGCCGGTCCTGGGTCTCGCTCCTGAACGCCAGCACCTCTGACAGCTAGGCCATCGGCTATCAGCTGGCTGCCCTCGACTGGGGGAGGCAGGGGCAGAAGTTCAGCGCTGACCAGTCTGCCCCACCCCTCCTCTCTCACTGCTGGTTCTCCTCCTCCAGCTGCCTCAGCTGCTCCTCGAGGGTTTCCAGCTGTGGGCCCTAGTGCAGTGAATCAGCCTCCCACACAGAAGCCCTAGCGGCGAGAGCAAGGGAATTCAGGGCCCAGGGCTAGGTGACCCACAGTCCAGCCCCTCCAGGGTTTGCCCCCCACCCAGGCTCAGTGTGGTGGTCTCATTTAGCCCAGCAACCCAGCTGACAGGCACACCATGTGTGTCTCTGTTTGCAAATAGGGAAACTGAGGCACAGAGAAGGGACTGCCCTGGTGAAAAGGCAGGACACTCACGGCACAGAGGCTCCATAGCCATGCTCCTGCTGCTCCCCTTTCTCTTCCTGCTCTTTCTCTACCTCTTCCTCCTCTTTCTCTACCTCTTCCTCTTCTTCATCCTCCTCCTCCTCTTCTTCATCTCCCTCCTCCTCTTCCTCCTCATCAGAGTCGGAGTAGAGCTGGAGGAGATCATCTCACAAGCTTACCTGGTGTCTGAGGTGTAAAATCTGCCAGGAGGTGGGAGGATCCCTGTTGGAAGGCAGGCAGGGGCAGGCACAGGTCCTGGCACACAGGGGACGGGGGACGAAGGCAGGTCTGAGATGGCAAACCCTGTGCCCCTCCTCCCTGCCCAGTTACCTCCTCCCTGGCTGAGCCCAGCATGACTTCCAGTTTGCTGCTCTCCAGCAGAACACTGTTCTGTTTCATCAGGGACTAGCCAAAGCAAGCCGCCACATTTAGGTCCCTCTCTCTCTGCAGAGAGACCCCATCCATGGGGAATACTTTCCTGTTTTCTGGGATCTCCCAGACAGGTAGGAGAGGCTAGGTAGTACACAGGGGTCAAAGGGAAGCTAGGCCACCAAGCAAAACCCTTCCACACCCTAAAGCGTGGAGCACTGGGTGTGGGGAATGGGGAATGAATCTTGAAACACTGGGAAAAAAAAAAACTTTAGAAACAATAAAAAAAAAAAAAAAAAAAAAAAACCCTTCCACACCCTAGTTTTCCAGGGTACTAGGAAAGAATCTGCCATCGACCCACTATGGGGCCTGACTCAGTTTCCCCTTATAGAAAAGAGCAGGTCAGACCAGATGGCTCTAAGAGCAATTCCAGCCTGGACCCCCAGCTTGGACCCCAGAAAAATAGTGAAGCAGGGACAAACAGGACTCCTACTCTTCCTGGCAGAATTAAAAGGGAGGCCTGGCGGGGCACCTGGGTGGCTCAGTCATTAAGCGTCTGCCTTTGGCTCAGGTCATGATCCTGGGGTTCCAAGATTCAGCCGCATATCAGGCTCCCTGCTGAGTGAGAAGCCTGCTTCTCCCTCTCTCCCTCCCCCTGCTTGTATTTCCTCTCTGGCTGTGTTTCTGTCAAATGTATAAATAAAATCTTTAAAAAAAAGGGGGGGGGGAGGCCTGGAGAAGTTTCAGGTTGGCCGCAGTGGGGAAGGCTTTACCCACCTCCTCCAGCACATTTAATATCAGTCCCATATCTTGTTGGGTAATCTTGACTGGTCAGGACACAGGCCTGCAAAAGCAGGGGGTGTGGCTGGGTCAGGAAAAGGGGGAGCATATCCTACCCATTGTTTCCTGCCCTATCCCCGCTTCTTCCTCAGCAACAAGAGTCAGAGACAAGGGAGGAGAAGACTGAGCTCTCTTCCCACCCCCAATATCCTCTCCACACACCCAGCAGTACTCAGCACTCCCTTCCCTGCTCCCAGGAACAATGGGACTCTTTTTTGTTCCGGGAGGGGCCTGGGCGAAGTGAAGGCTCCCAGTCCTCCAAGCTCTGCTGGAATCGGGTTCTTGGCCGCCTGGGCCCCTGGCACCTATGAGAATGCAGGCGGCTCCCACTTACCCAGGGCGCAGCTTTGGCCGACTCATTGGAGCCTCGTGGGTCAGAAAACAGACACAGTCACCCACCCTGCACCTGTTGCGTGTGCAGAGACGGAAGAGACTTTTCCAGCACTGCAGTAGGGGGGCCGTGAGTCTTTAAACCCAATCCGGAGATCTCCCAGTCACCCGGGAGAGGCTACGAGGGGAAGAAACCTGAGGCCCCGCCCATCCCTAGGCTGGGAAAGCGCGGCTTTGACCCCTGCACCCAGAAGGTTGACAAAACCTCCCCCTCCGCCCGCCCACCTCCCCAGCGCAGGCTCAGCGCGCGCACGGCAGCGCCCTCCCACACCCCTAACCACTTCTGGCACTGCGGTAGCCTGGGGAGGGTGCCCTGAGAGTGCACAGATCTGCGGAGCAACCCGCGTGCAGAGCCCCTCGACCTGAATCCCGACTACGATCTGGGGGCGACAGAGGGAGGAGGAGATAGGGAAGAGGCGACCGGACTGGCACACAGACGGTGACATCGCAAGCGGGTAGAGCGATAACACTGAACGCTCGAAGGGGCGGGGCTCCTGGAACCAACGGGCCCCCTTCTCCGTGGAAATGCCTATGTCCCACCCGCTCTGGGGCTCCAGGGACCCGGTGTACCTTCCTCCAGCTCCCGAATAAAGGCGGCGCGCTCGGGGCTCCACACCCCCGGCGGACCGCAGATGTAGGCGGCCGGCGTCTTCCACATGCCCGCCGCCTTTCCAGACTCCAGACCAGCGGCCGGAGAACCAAAGGGCCCCTGGAATATGAAGCGGGTCCGTGGTGCGTCCGAGTTGCCGGGCACCGACTGGGCATTCCCCTGGGCGGCTGAGAATGCGGACGCGCGTGGGGATCCTGCTTATCCAGACTTGGAGGTCGGGCAAGCTGGGGCTGGGCGTCCCGAGACGGATGGGGATCCGGAACCTGCTCCCTGGCCGGCCGCAGGTGCCTGCGCAGATGGCTCTGGAGTGGGGTGCGCTGAGCGCGGGGGTGCAAGGTTGATCCCGCAGGGTTCCCGGGTCTGAACCGGTGCCTCGCGCAGCGGGACCCCGACCCCTTAGGACGCATCTTGAGACCTCAGTCGGTGGCAGCAGCCCGGCCTTTATAACCACGCGCGGAGTGGGCGGCCGGGAGCAACCAGTGGGGCCGGGACTGCGGGTCGCGCGCAAGGCAGAGCGTAAACATCAGAATAAGAAGAGTGGAGTGGCAGTTCCAGCTGGTTCCATGGGCTTGGTTCCGAGTGCAGGGCTTCTCCTCCCCTCTCCACCTCCCGAGAATGGTTCTGCCCCAAGTAGCCGCTTCCCTGGAATTCAGGTACAGAGACTTCGAGGTTCCTACCTGGGGACACCCCCTCCCTCCGTTCCCGCCGGGGTCGGCTGCCCACCCTGGATATGACCTGGAAGTTAGGGCAGTATTGTGCTTTCCCGGTAACTGGGGGATGAACCCAAACTCCGGTATGGCTTCCAAGAGCTGCCCAGTCTGGCGCTTCACACACTGATCCGCGTGCTCCAGCCGCCCGACAGCCCTTTTTCTTATTCCTTACTTTGTCTTATTGCACCTTTGTTGGTGCTTTACCTCCAGCCTTCATTCGCTTTGCCCATCTCCTCCCCACCTTGGCAGACACCTGTTCTTCCAGGAGACTGCGCTTAGAGGTCTCCCAAGTGAGGACTCCTCTGACATGGTTCTGCGAGCCCTCAGAGCATCCTGTATCGGTTGCTGGCAGTGCTCAGAGTGTATCTGTTTCCAAGACAAGACCTGTGCCCCTTCAGCGCAGGGAGCGTGTCACTCAGAGTGCGTCACAGGAGGGGGTACCTAGGAGAGTTGTCCTGAATGAATTGGATGGGGCGGCAGAGGAGTCTGGTGGCCCTTTCTGTCCCTTTAGACCAGAACAATCTGCCCGCGAGAAAGAGATGCTTGTGGCACTAATCCTTTTAAAGCCTTAGAATGATTCTTGGTGCCCCAGTTTTCTTCCCTTCAAAAACCAATCAATCATCTGTCCTGCCTGGTTTACATCCTAAATATTTCTCAAATGTGCAGTCTCCTCTTCGGTCCCTCTGCTGTTGAGGCTTCATCTTCCCTTCTAGATTTTTGTGATACCCCCCACACACACACACATGAATCCATCTCAAAAGAATTCCAGGAGCCCCTTACCCACAGCCACCAAGCTAAGCATGAGCCCAGGACAGGAGCTGCTGCACCTGGGACAAAGGCTCCTACTGCTGACAACGTGCCTTGGGGGCCCAGTGTCTATGACACAGCATGGAACAAGAGACACAACCCAAGAACCAGGATCAGAGTGCCTTGTCCACCAGCTTTCGCATGGAGAAACATTGTGATAAGAATGTTTCCTTCCATATGGGTCCATTCATTCATTTGACAAATACTGATTGAGTCCCTACTTTTATATATATATATATAATATATATATATATTTGTTTGTTTTATATATATATTTGTTTGTTTATATATATTTGTTTGTTTGTTTGTTTTTCAGGCACTGTACTCTACTCTCAGACTAGAACAGGGAGCAAGAGAAACTAGATCCCTGCTGTCCTAGAGTTTAGAATCTAGAAAGGGAAACAAATAAGTGAGAAAACAATTAAGACAATTACAGAGCGTGGTGAAGTTTTTTTTTTTTAAAAACAGACAAGGAGGGGCGCCTGGGTGGCTCAGTTGGTTGGGCGACTGCCTTCGGCTCAGGTCATGATCCCGGAGACCCGGGATCGAATCCCACATTGGGCTCCCTGCTTGGTGGGAAGCCTGCTTCTCCCTCTCTCACTCCCCCTGCTTGTGTTCCCTCTCTGGCTGTGTTTCTCTCTGTCAAATAAATAAAATCTTTAAAATAAATTAAATTAAATTAATAAATAAATGCTGGTTCCAGGGGTGACTGGGTGGCTCAGTCATTAAGCGTCTCCCTTCAGCTCAGATCATGATCCCAGAGTCCCAGGATCAAGCCCCAGTCAGGCTCCCTGCTTGGTGGGAAGCCTTCTTCTCCTTCTCTCACTCTCCCTGCTTGTATTCCCTCTCTTGTTGTGTCTCTCTCTGTCAAATAAATAAAAATCTTTAAATATATATATTGGCTCCACATCTAATCGTATCTTGGCAGGGAAGTAAGAAGTGGTTCCTTGGGGAACACAGACTCCCTCCAACCTTCGCCCCCTGGCCCCGGCTCCCTCTTTTCCTCTCCTCCTCCCATCCAGATTCTAATACTTCTTCCAAACTATCAAGGAGGGAGGCTTAGGAGAAGAAGAGGAGGCATTCAAACTCTACAACCTCCCTGGGGCTTTCCATAAGCTGCTCTATTTTATGGTGATAATCTTGAGCAATTTTATTTTTTTCTTTGCTTTTTTTTTTTTTTTTTGAGCAACTCTAATACTGGTTGGCTTCATTTCTTCTTTCGTCTCAACTATTCTTATCCCCCTAAATTATCCATCATTATTCTTTCAACAAACATGTACGAAGCACCGAATGCTGGGAAATGTGACAGTGCTAGGGACAGATCAGTGGTCAAAACACACAGAAGTCTTGGCCCTCCTAGGGCATGGGAGCTAGAAACACCACAGGAAGAAGCAAAGCCCATAGCATATTAGATGGGACGAGTACTACGGAGGAAAAGAGAACAGGAGGGGGTGCCTGGGAGCGGTGGGTGGGCAGGGGGTTGCAAGTTAAATGTTAGGGTGAAGAGTCACTTCGGTCCAAAGCTGAGGAAGAGAAGGGTGCAGGGGAGGAGAGTCACCAAAAGACGGTGAGAGACAAGAGCAAAAGCGAAGGCTTGAGGTAAGAGAAGGAGGTGAGAGTGGCTGAAATGAGCCGAGAGAACTGCAGGAGAGGATCAGAAAAGGAGCAGCAGGGCACCTGGATGGCTCAATGGATTAAAGCCTCTGCTTTTGGCTCAGGTCATGATCTGCTCAGCAGGGAGCCTGCTTCCTTCTTCCTCTATCTGCCTCTCTGCCTACCTGTGATCTATCCTTCAAATAAATATTTATTTATTTATTTGACAGAGAAAGAGATCACAAGTAGGCAGAGAGGCAGGCAGAGAGAGAGGAGGAAACAGGCTGAGCAGAGAGCCCGATGTGGGCCTCAATCCCAGGACCCTGAGATCATGACCTGAGCCAAAAGCAGCCGCTTAACCAACTGAGCCACCCAGGCGCCCCCCTAAATAAAAATCTTTAAAAAAAAAAAAGAGGGGCGCCTGGGTGGCTCAGTTGGTTGAGCAACTGCCTTCCGCTCAGGTCATGATCCCGGAGACCCGGGATCGAGTCCCACATCGGGCTCCCTGCTCGACGGGAAGCCTGCTTCTCTGTCTCTCACTCTCCCTGCTGGTGTTCCCTCTCTGGCTGTGTTTCTCTCTGTCAAATAAATAAATAAAATCTTAAAAAAAAAAAGAAAGAAAGAAAGAAAGAAAGAAAGAAAGAAAGAAAGAAAGAAAGAAAGAAGCAGACCCAGTGGACCAGACCTCGCTGGAGGGAGTGGAGGGCTTGTTCTCGGAGAGATGTCATCTTAAGTTTAAAGAGACGGCTGGGTCTGAGAGTAGACAGTAGGTGGTGTCTTATTTGGCTCAGAGGGTTTTAACAAGATACCATAGACTGAGTGGCTTATAAAGTGTTTCTCAGAGCTCTGGAGTCTAGAAACCCAAGATCAAGGTGCCCACAAATTTGGTTCCTGGTTAGATCTCTAAGTCCCCGCCCATAGACGGCTATCTTGTCTTCTCCCGGTGGTCATCACATGACGGAAGGACCAAGGGAGCTCCTGAGGTCTCTACTAGAAGGGCTACCAGTTCCCATTCATGGGGGATCCCACCTCAAGATCTACTCACTTCCCAAAAGCCCTGCCTCCTATCACCATCAGACTGGAGGTTAACATTTCAACGTGCATTGCAGCGGGACACAAACATTTAGACCATAACAACCCTATCACTTTTGCTCTTAAAACAAAACAAAAATATTAAAATAAATAAAATAGCTTTAAGATTTTTTTTAAAGATTTTATTTATTTGACAGAGAGAAACACAGCCAGAGAGGGAACACAAGCAGGGGGACTGAGAGAGGGAGAAGCAGGCTTCCCGCCGAGCAGGGAGCCCGATGTGGGACTCGATCCCGGGTCTCCGGGATCATGACCTGAGCCGAAGGCAGTCGCCCAACCAACTGAGCCACCCAGGTGCCCCATTTTTAAGATTTTTTTAATTCATAGAGAGAAAGAGCACAAGGTGGGAGTGGGGCAGAGGGAGAGGGGAAGTGAACTCCCCGCCGAGCAGGGAACCTGATTATGGGCTCCATCTCTCAACAGAGATCATGACCTGGGCCAAAACCAAGAGTTAGACTCTTAACCTACTGAACCACCCAGGAGCCCCCAGGTGTCTGAGGGTGCCCAGCTGGCTCAGCCAGTGGAGCATAGGACCCTTGATTTTGAGGTTGTAAGCTTGAACCCCACATTGGGTGTAGAGATTACTTAAAAATAGAACTACAGGGGCGCCTGGGTGGCTCAGTTGGTTAAGCGACTGCCTTCGGCTCAGGTCATGATCCCGGAGACCCGGGATCGAGTCCCACATCGGGCTCCCTGCTCGGCGGGAAGCCTGCTTCTCCCTCTCTCACTCCCCCTGCTTGTGTTCCCTCTCTCGCTGTGTTTCTCTCTGTCAAATAAATAAAATCTTTAAAAAAATAAAAAATAAAAAATAAATTAAATAAATAAAAATAGAACTACAGGGGCCTCTAGGTGGCTCAGTCGGTTGAGCATCCTCTTGGTTTCAGTTCGGGTGGTGATCTCAGGGTCCTGGGATCCAGCCCCAGGTCAGGCTCTGCACTCAGCAAGGAGTCAGCTTGGAATTCTCTCTCCCTCTGCCCCCTGTTCTGAAATAAATAAATAAATATTTAAAATAAAATAAAACAAAATAATAAGTTAATTAATTGAAGGGTCCGATCTGTGGTTTTCAGTGTTTTCACAGAGTTGTGCAACCAATACCAGGATCTAATTTCTTTTTTTTTTTTAAGATTTTATTTATTTGACAGAGTGAAACACAGCTGGAGAGGGAACACAGCCAGGGAGAGTGAGAGAGGGAGAAGCAGGCTTTCCGCTGAGCAGGGACCCCGACGACTGAACCACCCAGGCACCCCCAGGATCTAATTTCTGAACATTTAATATTTTTTTTATCACCTGCCCCTACAAAACTCCCCAGGACAGGACATAAAATAGGGGTCCATTCCATTCCGGCTGAATGGATGTTTGCTGAATTGAATTATTCCTGCCGGTGAGAAAGCAGCGCAGAGGACCCTGGAAAGTTTAGGGTGAAGAAGAAGAAAGTGGAGCGGAGAAAACAGAGCTAAAAGGGACCCTGCAGGCTCCCCGCAGACTGCACCCTCTGGGTCCCGGCACCAGGCAAAGCAACTCTAGCTACAGCCACCAGAGGGCAGTGCCAGCCCACATACCCCCTACCCCACCCCGCAGTCTTCACCCATAAGATCAGTGACCCCACAAAAGAGGCAAAGTACGGAAGGCGACTTTATTTGACAGATGGAGAAGCCAACGCTCAGACCCCTGGTCACTCCACAAATTAGCATTTTGGCCTGGCTGATAAGCCCAGGAGACCCCATGGCACCTCCCCAGTGGCCTCCTTCTGCCTCATTCTCCCAACTCTGCTGGTACTCTAACCAGAGAAGTCAGCAGAATGAAAACCCTAGACTTCCTCCCTCCCAGTATGCACTCTCTGACCCCTGCTGAACCAGAGAGAGGACAGGAAGGGGCTTGTGACCCACCAGAGCCATGAACTCTGACCCCAACCTCAGGGCACCCCCGGCTCAGGCCACCTCACCTGGCCTGATCCTGGAAAAGGAACCTAGGACAGGCTACCCCATGGCAAGAGCTCCTGAGGGTCGGTGCCAGGGAGCCGGGTGGGGCCCGACACCAGGACCATTTTCTGCATCAGACTAGGGCGTGATACCCTGCGCTCAGGACCTGGGAGCTGCCTCACCACCTCCACTCTTGCTTCTCTCCTGTAGGACTCCAGGACCCCTCCTGGTGCCTCTTCCATACCAGTGCCCAGGCCCTTCCACAACCTCCGGCCCCCTATCCTTGATTCCTCCTCCCCAGACCTTGGCCAGACTCCTGGGCACTGCTCATTTGGAGCCCTCCTAGGCCTGGGCTGAGGCAGTGGGGATACTGGAGGCCTGAACTCCTCAGCCTGGTTTCTTCTGGGGTGTAGGCCCCCTGCTGGTCAGGACAGGGGGGGATGGGATAGGGGGAGGAGAGAAGGCAGAGGGGAAGTACCTGGAGTGATGGTGGGGGCAGAGCTCTAGCAGGGATGGCAAGGACCCTAGGAGACTAGAGGATGGAGGCCTCCTCCACTCCAAACCCTGCCGCACACTTTCTCCCACCTGAGGGCTCTTGACCTGAAGGAACATCCACCACCCAACCTGCAGACTCCCTCCTGCTGAGGCTGGCCTCCTCCTCTGGGAAGCCCTCCCTGTTCTCTCCTGGCATCTTCCTGCCTCTTACTGTTCGTAGTGTAAGAGTCTGTTACTTATCCGATGCTTATTTAACCAGGAGAGCAGTGTCTGTGTGCTCACTTCTGTATCTTTAGAGGAAGCACTTAATATCTGTTGAGTGAACACACAATGGAGCCTCTGGGTGAGTCTGGTTGTGGGTGGGGCGGGTGGGGAGTGGTCCCCAAAAGACTCCAGAGAGGCTTGCCCAGTCAGGGTGAGACCCTAGGGTTCTAGACCCTGGACAGTGCTCCACACTCCCCAACCCAGGAGAGCTCCACCAGGAAACCTCCCATGGGGCAAGGACGGCAGACCCTTAGGCAGTGGAGGGTGTCAGGGGGCTCCAGCATAGTTCCTCCGTCCTTCTCACTTCCTGGGGGCACCAGAGCTAGGGCCTTCGTGGGATAGGAGCTATCAGCAGGTGGCAGGCCACGGGGCCTGCCCAGGGCCGGGGACGCTCCCTGGGAAGCACCAGGAAGCCCGCTGGGGGGAACCACAGCACCCCATGTCAGGGAAGGCAGTCTATGTCTAGCATGCTGGGCAGGCAATGGTGGTGAGCCTGGGAGGACCAGCTCCTGTCCTTGGGCCTCTCTCAGCTACCTCCAGGTTCAGGCGGAAGACCAAGGAGCCCGCCACTCCCTGAGTCCTGTCCCAAGAGTCAGCGGCTCCTTCTGAACCTTGAGTCCATGCCGGGACACTGAGCCCTTCTGGGAACAATCCGTAGGGTTGAGGGACAGCAGAGCAGAGAGAAATGTAGATTCGCTGGGCCCCATATGCTTTGTATATGTTATTTCACCACCACTGGAAGGAAGAAAAAATATTACTATTTTATAGATGAGAAGCAGGGGTCAGCGCCACTGACCATCGAGTGAGGACTCCCAGTGTTCCAGCCACTCCCGGCAGCGAAACAGTGTCCTGGGGTTCCCTTGTCACAGGCACCCCATGGCACCACGTTCCAGGGAGACCTTTTACCAGTTTTGTCTCATTTTCCAGCCTGTTTCTCGCTCTCGCCTCTCCAACCCACTGTCATTTCTCCTGACTCTGAGCTCAGTTTCCCATCCTCACATCTTTGCTGCTCCCACTGCCAAGAAATCCCAGGTACCTTGCATGATTTCCATCAAACACCTCCTTATCTGAAAGGCGACTCAAAAGTCACCCACTCCCTCCACGGGCTTGCTGAACCCACTGAGACGCCTACGCACATGCGCCCTCTACCGCCACAGTCGCTTACTCTCGCTTACTCGTCTGTTTCCGCACCCGAAGACAAGAATGTGGGGCAGCTCCACCCCCAGGGCTGTGAGCAAAGCCTGAGGCAGAGAGAGAAGAGGAAGCAGGCTCCCAGCTGAGCAGAGAGCCCGACATGGGCCTCGATCCCAGGACCCTGAGATTATGACCTGAGCCGAAGGCAGAGGCTTTAACCCACTGAGCCACCCAGGCGCCCTGTTTATTTACTTCTTAAGTAGGTTCCACACACATGGAGCCCGAAGCAGGGTCCTGAACCCATGACCCTGATATCAAGTGTCAGATGCTTAACCAACTGAGCTACCCAGGCACCTCTAAAGGATTTGCTTTTAAGCAATCTCTGCACCCAACATGGGGCTTCAACTTAGAACCTCAAGATCAAGAGTCATTTGCTTTACTGACCAAGCCAGTGAGTCGCCCTGGTAATATTTTAAAAACACTTTTAATTTATTAATGCATTTCTAACAGCACCTTTAGGTTCACAAATGATAGTTTACTTTGAATTTATTTTGATGACTTGATTTTTTTTTAAGATTTTATTTTTTTTTTTTTTTAAATAATCTCTATGCCCACCATGGAGTTCATACTCGCAACTCCGAGATCAGCTGTCCTGTACTGTAATGACCGAGCCAGCCAGGTGCTTCCTGATACTTGCTATTGAAATCTCACTGCAGGCATCAAGAGCAGACTATGCCAAGATGGGCCACTTGGGCCTAAAAATGATTTCCAGGTAAAAGTAATCAAAACCCAGCAGATGGGGGAAAAGCTTTCCGCCTCCACCATTCCATCAGCTACCAAAATTTGCATTGGAAAGGAGAGCCTGTGCCCGGAAGAGAGCTATTAACAGACTTCCCTTTACCTAAGAACCTGAATAATTGGGCTACTTGTTTTTCCAAACCTCTCCTTTCGCCTTCCTGCTAGTGAGCTGTCTCCCCTCTGTGTCCTCAGACCCTTCCCTTCTCCTTAGCTCCGGCGAGCTTCCCATTGCCTCTTGTCTTTGCAAGTTCCTGTCTGTGGACTCCCCATAGGCACACCTGTTAAATTTGACTTTTTTCTGTTAATCTGTCTTATGTCAGTTTGATTTTAAGTCCAGCTGGCAAGACACAGGGCAGAGGAAGGTCTTCTGCCCAACACCACATGTTGGATTCTGCCCTTCATTCTAGCTCCTTGCCATTTCTGGGGGCACTTGGTGCTGCCTCCCACACCTGCCAGCATGATGGGTGGTGTTGGTCTCCATTGCCACTGGTGACCTCGAGGTAGACCTGTTGTCCAGTGGGTGGCAGACATGAACATTGGCCCAGACTGCCAGGGCCGGGCTTCCTGTTCCTTGGGTGAGGTCACCCAGTCAGCTCTGCCCACATCATCTAAGCCTTGCACTCCCCCTTCTGGTTGGCTCCTTCGCTGAAGCCCAGGTACCCAGCAATTTTGCTGCCTCCCTCCAATAGGCCTACCTAAGTGGAAGAGGCTAGCCAGGGAGACTAGTTCCACGTCTCAGCAGACACGATGGGAGATCTACCCCATCTTCCATGCTTCCCTCCTTCCTTACCATCAGGACCCTGATTTGGGGTGCCTAGGTGGCTCAGTCATTAAGTGTCTGCCTTCAGCTCAGGTCATGATTCCAGGGTTTTGGGATGGAGCCCCTTATCAGGCTCCCTGCTCAGCGGGAAGCCTGCTTCTCCCTCTCACTTCCCCTGCTTGTATTCCCTCTCATGCTGTCTCTCTGTGTCAAATAAATAAATTTCTCAGGAGCCTGGGTGGCTCATTGGGTTAAGCCTCTGCCTTCGGCTCAGGTCATGACCCCAGGGTCATGGGATGGAGTCCCACATGGGGCTCTCTGCTCAGCGGGGAGTCTGCTCCTCCCTCTCTCTGCCTATTTGTGATCTCTGTGCCAAATAAATAAATAAATAAAATCTTTAACAAATAAATCTCCCAGCTTCCCTTGCAGCAAGGTAGGGTCATATGTTTCCTGCCAATGTCCCTGGAGGTAGATTTCTGTTCTGGAAAACAGAAAGGCAAAACTCCTCTCGGAAAAAGCCTTTTGCCTTTCCCCCTTCCTCCTGCCTGGAATCACTGTGTTCTCATTCCATCCTCACGGGCAGCAGGACAGCAGGTATTACCCCCATTTTACAGAGGAAGAAACTGAGGTTCAGAGACATGCTTTGATTTTTTTCAAGGTTATGAGGCTCAGTTAGCTCCTACACGGAAACTTGGAGCATCAACTCACTTCATAAACTAGCTTAACTTTCCCTTTTTTCCGGGCTGCCAGGAAGCTCAGCACCTCATGTGAAGCTCAAACCATGGCTGCCCCCTTTCATCCCTTGTCCTCATTGCCTTTTATGAGAATTGAGAGGACAGTCCTTTCTTGGAAGAGTCCTCCTCTGCAAAGCGTGGGGTGGGTCAGCTTATCCTTCCTGGGCTCCTGCACCGCCACCCCCACCCTGCTCTGGGCAACAGTGATGTGAATGGATGGCTTCTCGGATTTCCGCTTGGGTTTGGCCTAGTCCAAGGGTCCCTCTCCAAGAAGCACCCCCTTCTTGCCGGAGGCCACTATAATCTACCCAGGATGCTGCCCTCTCCCTTGTTGGTCCCTCCCACTGCCTCCATCTCTGTGACCTGCCCCTTGACCGAATTCCCAAATTACCCGTGTGAGTGGACCCTTCCCAGGGCCCTGTCGTGGGCTCAATGTCTGTGAACCCCCAAATTCATATGCTGAAGTCCTCACCCTCACCCCCAAGGTGATATTTAGAGGTGGGGTCTTTGGGATGTAATTAGGCTTAGATGGGGCTATGAGGGTCGGGCCGGTGATGGGAGTAGTGTCCTTCTAAGAGGGAGAAATCTCTGAGCTTGCATGGAGGAGACGTCAGTGAGGTGGCAGTCTATGGCCTGGCGCGGGCTTTCGCCATGTGTGGATTCTGCTGGGACCTTGATCTTGGACTTCCCGGCCCCAGGACCGTGAGAAAGAAATGTCTGACGTTTAGGCCCCCAGCCTGCGGTGTTCTGTTACAGCAACCCAAGCACAGTAAGACAGCCCCAGAGAGAGTGCTGAGGAAGTGCATTCCCGAACGTCCACTGTCCTCTCCCCTCAGCAGCGCTCAGCCTCAGGCTTGAAGGAACTTGCAACTGGCCCTCCCTGGGAAGGGGGCTGGGGGCTGTGCCTGGGGGACTGTCACATGAGCAGGCAGTCACGACAACGGGGTCAGTGAAATGATGGTGTGCACAGGGCATTATGGAACAGAGAAGGGGCGCCAGCTCGGCCTGGCTAGGAGCAGTAGGAGGTCATGAAGGAAGTGTTCCGGGAGCGAGGTCTGAGCGGGATCCCGACGACTGAGCAGGGGAAGGCATCCCGGGCAGAGGGGGGCATGGGCAACGATCAGGGGGGAAGAGCTAGCAAGGGAGGTGCCAGCTGAGGGGACAGAGGGATGGGCAGGGGCTGGGGTGACTCAACCCAGACCAAAAAGGGGCCTGGACACTGAGGCACAGGCCACAGGCAATGTTCCCCCTGAGAGAAATCCACCACATGTGTGCTAAGGCCGGCTGGGGCAGGGCTGGAGGCTGAGGCCGGCCAGGAGGTCAACCCTTGGACAGACACAGGTCTGGTGTCCCTGAAGGGGGGACTCACACCCAGCCATCGCTTTACCCCTCCCGCCTCCTAAGGTTCCAAGGCTCCAAGCTGGAGACATCTGAGTGTGTGTACATTGACTTAAATCTACTCCAGATCCTTAAACACTCCTTTCTCCCCAACTCCCCTCTGTGTCTTTGCTATACGTAAGGTGGCCAGGAGTACACGTGGGACCCAGCCAAGGAGGCAAGAGGCTGCTAAGGGAGCACCCAAATCGCCATCCCACCCCCGACCCCTTGCACAGCCTCCATTAGATCTGTGTGTTAGTTTTATTTTCTTTGCTTTGGTCTATACAAAAAAAAAACAACCAATAACCAAAAACAGAAAGCAAGAATAAAACTCTCTGCTGGGACCTCCCCAGTCCCCCACAACCACGTGCAGGAGGTGGTGGTGGGTTTGAAACAGGAAGAGGAAGAGAAAGCCCCCCACCGCACACCACAGGGGTCAGCCAAGAGCACTTCTCAGGAGTCAGCAAGGGCGGTGGTGGGCGGGTAGGGGCGTGAGGGAACCATCCCCACAGCTCCTGGAAAGGGGCCAAAGCCAGTTGAGCATCCTGAAGAGAGGAGCAGGAATGTCCCGGAGTGGGGGACTGACTCTCCACATCTCTGTCCCATCTCTGTGGTTCGTCCCTGAACTTTTCAAAACAAGCTTTGGATTCTGGGCTTTGGGCCTTGAACCTGGGTCCTGGACATCCCAGGGACTTAGAACAGCTGGCTGGTTGGAGTTCGGTGAGACGTCAGGCCCAGAGAAGAAACCAAAGCTCTGTGGGGCCCAGGCCACTGGAGTCAGGCCGCCAGGGGTGGGAGTGGGGGTGATTGCTGGCAGGTGGAAGAGTGTGGGTGGTTGAGTCTAAAGCTTTAGTGCCGAGGCCAGAGGGGGGAGGGGTTGTTGGGTCCTGGACGCACAGCCCAAGACAGAAAAGCAGGAGCAGATCACCATCCCAAGAAAGACCCTACAGAGGACCTCTGGAAGCATGGGGTTCGGCGAGAAGTCACAGCCCTGCTCCCCCGGGCTCAGGCACGTTTCTGTCTCGCCCCATCGCCTGCATGGAGAGCCTCTCAGATGAGGAACTGCACCTGGGGTGGGGCACAGAGGGGTCTTAGGGGCCTGTGGCCCCCAAGAGCTTGTCATCCAGCCAGTACCCACAGAAGGGACAGGACTCCCTGCCCCCCCCCCAGCACAATAAGGGACCACGGCAGGCCAAACACACCCCTTCTTTGGGTCAACTCAATAGCAAAAGGCCCCACACTCAATCCCCCCCCAAAAGGAGCCAGGGTTTCAGAGGAAACGTGACAGGGCCTCTGTGAGAAGGTTCTAGAGGGGAGGAAAAGCGTGTCTCGAAGCGGGAAGGCACCGTACTGGAGTGGGGCCGGCTAGGCCAGCATGTGGTCCGCCGTGGGGTAGGGGGGCCTCAGGCCATCGCTGTAGGCGTCGATGGGATAGTCTGCGTCCACATCCATGTGCATGTCCAGGGGGTCCAGGGGCACGTCACTTGAGTACATGGGGCGGTAGGTGGCATCCATGTCTGGGGAGGAGAAGGCAAGGGGACGTTCTACGGTGTGCAGAGCACCCCGCTGGACAGACCTCAGTCCACCTCCAGTGCACCTGACCCCCTCTCTGAACTCCTACATCAGGGAGCCTAGACAGGAGTATGTGTGCGAACGACACAGTGGCTGCCGCGAGTCCTTCAGCCCTGGAGGCACACTGTGTCTCCTTCACTCACATCCACAGAGACCCCACACCTCGGGCTCCGGTGGTCCCTGAGTGACTCTGCACGCACTTACCATCTGCATAGGGTTCATTGATGGGGATCATGCTCTGGGCCTAAGGAAAGAGACAGACAAACATTGGGGGAGGGAAGAAGGGTGGACAATGTCAGCTCTTGGCTGGGGTGCGCAGCTAGAGAGGCTGCAAGAAAGGAGGCCAGGGAAAAGCAAAGACCCTCCCCAAAGGAAAAGAAGATGAAATGGGGTTACACAATGCCCCAGTGGACTCCTCATGCCGGACATCCCCCCTAGGGTGGGAGGTCCCACCCTTCACACTTGGGGGCACCCACAGAACTAGAGCAATCTTGGGGACAGCAGTGCACAGGATGACTTGAAAGCAGGTACCAGGGGCTCACCCACCCCTCAAAAACAGATATAGTTTACCCTACTACCTCCATCGGCTAGAAATTGTCATCAACGACCCAATGATAAAATAAAAATCTACGAAGTGGATAGTGTAGTAGGAGCCCCCTTAAAAGTGCTGTCCTTGTGCAGTGTGCATTGCACAACCATACGTTGCATCCGACCCAGGATACTCACAGCCTCCCAGGCAGCTGGGTCATGCTTGAAGAGGGAGTTGGTGAGCTCCACAGACACGCGCTTACGGTAATCTGGGTTCTTGTCCTCGGAGATGCGGAACAGGACAGCAGCAGCGTAAGTGGCTAAGCAGAGAGGAAAGGGAAAACCACTTCAGGTGCCTACCTCCACCCTGGCTGGAGGACCAAGACCCAGCCCGCCTGTGCCTCCCGCTGGCCCAGAGCACAGCCCCTCACCAGTGCCCTCGTTGCGGGAGTGCAGGAGCTCCATGAGCGGGGCCGAGGCCCCCTCAGCGTCAATGGCATCAGCTGCCTCCTTGTCCTGGGCCAGCTCACATAGGACCCCGGCAGCCACACGCTGGATGTTCTCCACTGACGAGTACAGGAGCTGGGGAGAGGGTGCGTGGGGAGAGAAGCGGTGCATGTGAGCGAGGTGTGAGGCAGGTGGGCAGCCTGCCTCCCAACCCTGTCCATCTCTGCCTCCTTTCTGGGTTTAACACAAGCTCCTACTAGACAGTGTGGAAAAGTCTAAGAAAAGTATAAAGAAACAGGAAAGAAAACCAGCCATAATTCTACTCCCTCTATTAATACACTAGTATATTTCCATCAGGTTTTTTTTAATCATAGTCCTGTTATATATATATCTTGATGCCTGCTTGTTGGGTTTTTTTTAGCATTTTTTCTAAAGATCTTATTTTTCAGTAGGGATGCCTACATGGTGCAGACTGAGCATCTAACTCTCAGGGTCGTGAGGTCAAGCCCCACGTTGGGCTCTGCCCTCAGAGTGGAATCTGCTTAAGACTCTCTCTTATGGGGCACCCCAGGGGCTCAGTTGTTGGACATTTGCCTTTGGCTCGGTCATGATCCCAGGGTCCTGGAATCAAGCCCCGCATCGGGCTCCTTGCATGGTGGGAAGCCTGCTTCTCCCTCTCCCACTCCGCCTGCTTATGTTCCCTCTCACTGTCTCTCTGTCAAATAAATTAATTAAATCTTTTTTTTAATTAATTAAATCTTAAAAAAACAACAACTCTCTGCTCCTCCCCTCAACTGCTCACTAGCGTACTCTCTCTCAAATAAATCAATCTTAAAAAAAAGATTTTATTTTTAAGTAATCTGTATACCGACCAGGGGGCTCAAACTCACAACCCCAAGATCAACAGTCATATGCTCCATCAACAGAGATAGCCAGGAACCCTGTATCACATATTTTAATATTTTGATTCCTGTTTCGGTTGTTGCTTTTTTTTTTACCTCATACTGTAACATAAAGCATTTTTCTACATTATTAAAAAACTTTTCCTAGAATTCTGAGTCCATACTGGTAAAAAGAGAGTGCTAAAAAGTCAAACAGTAAGAACAACAAAAAATTAAAAAAAAATAATAACCCATTGGTCACAATGGGAGGTCACGATGGCACCGATTCCCTACTCTGAACTCTAGGAATTAAAGAGAAAAAAATTTCAAAAGCAAAAAATTCTTCAACCTCATTATATGCAGCCATATGATATAATGAATCATTCTTTTAACCATTCCCTTATCATTGGCCATTCATTTGCTTTCAATTATTTTTTTTAAATTTTATTCATTTATTTGACAGAGAGAAACACAGCTAGAGAGGGAACACAAGCAGGGGGAGTGAGAGAGAGAAGCAGGGAACCCAATGCGGGGCTTGATCCCGGGACTCCAGGACCATGACCCGAGCTGAAGGCATACGTCCAACAGCTTAACGACTAAGCCACCCAGGTGCCCGTTTTCAATTATTTTAAGTAGCACTGTGATTGTTGGCTGTAGGCATAACTTTCTGCCATATTTTAAATAACGTTAAAATGATTCCACAAGGAGAAAGTCCGGGACTTGCGTGGAGCCCAACGAGGGACTTGATCCCACAACCCTGAGACCATGACCTGAGCTGAAATCAAGAGTCAGAGGCTTAACTGACTGAGCCACCCAGGTGCCCCGGATATGCGTATCTCTTAAGGTTCTCCATAAAGACGGAAGTATCACCTCATGGGGAAGGTTTGCCATCCCTTCTCACTGGCAGGGTCCAGGGCTATTTGATCACATCTTCGCCAGCCCAGGACACTCCCTTTCCTCCCACCCCCAATTTGATAGTGGAAAATGGGATCTCACTGGGAGCATCAGCTTCATGTCCTGAAACTCCTGGGGCTGAGCACTGCTTGTTATGAGCGACCTGGGTCGAGTCTAAGGGAGCTCTTTTACATGAAGGATATGAAACTCTTGTCTGCTAGGACACTTGCAAACATTTTCCAAGTGTGTTGACTTTTCATGCTTTTTAGGCTGTTTCTGACATGCAGATGATTTTAATGTTTATGTGGTCAAATCTGGAGATATTTTTCTTATTTGTGATCTCTTTCCTTGCTTTTTTTTTTTTTTAATTTGAGATTCTATTTATTTCTTTGAGAAAGAGAGAAAAAGCACACAAGCAGGGGAGTGGGAGAGGGAAAAGCAGGCTCCAAGATGCTCGATTCCAGGAACCCAGGATCATGACCTGAGCCAAAAGCAGCTGCTTAACCAACCGAGCCACCCAGGCGTCCCTCTTCCCTTGTTTTTGAGCTTGGAAAGCCTCCATGCAGGGATTTGCTAAGGGGTCACTCCTGGTGTGGCCACTTTTCTCCACACTCCTCCAAAGACCTCTTGTTGCCTGACCCAGACCCCACTAAACCCATGCCTGCCAAACTTGCAGGGGTTGGAGGGTCCTCTCCTATCCACCTGCCCCAGACTCACCTGTACAAACAGGGGGATGGTGTTAAGTCGGAAGATCTCCATGCGGTTCATGGGATCCCGGGCGAGGATGTGCAGGGCTCCGGTGCAGCCCTCCACAATCTCCTCCATCCTCACACCATCCTGCACAAGAGTGGGCATTGGCACGTGGCAACCGATGGCCCTTGGACCTGGCCACGCGCCCCCACCAGGACAACCTGACAAATCTCACTTCCTTGGGGTTCACCTCTGTGACAACTTGCCTCCCTACTTACACACACACACACACACACACACACACACACACGCACACACGCACACACACACACGCATGCATACACTCACCAACAGGACAACCGGGACCCCCAGGGAGGGCCGGCTCACCGTGTAGGGCTGCTGTGTGCCTGCAGCCACGTGGCGCTGGGCATCCTGGTGAGCCTTCACCAGCAGCTGGACGAGGCGAGGGATAACTGCAGCCTCTTGCAGTGGGGCATGGTTTGCTGGGCACAGGGCCAGATTCCTGATCAGGCCGATGGTCGCCTGATAAGAGCAAGGACAATGATAGGGACATTTCTTGGGCATCTACAGAATCCCAACTTCCTAGCATCATCTCCTCCTTCCCTTGTCATCTCTCTGTTCCCCAAGCCAGACAGGGACATGCTGGAAGATCTCCAGACCATGAGACCACTCCCAGTCCAAGTCCCTTATTCCATTGGATCTGTGGGTCCTCATGTCTAATAGCCCCAGCTAAAACAATACCCCATTCCAGAACTTTCCACCAGCCCCATACCTTGACCCTCACCCTTGTCCCTTCTCTCAAGAGCCTCCCTCCCCCAGACACCAAACTTTTATTTGCTTTCTGGTAATTCCCAAATGCTGATTGTCAGGGAGCCCTTTCTATGGTTGACCCCAAAGCTTCCTGCTTTAGGAACACTCATAATCAATCCCCAGCAAGGCAGTTCTGGGACGAAGCCTCCTCCCTAGGGCACCCCATCTCCCAGGGGCCACTCTGGCCTCCCAGAATTCCTCAGGCTCTTGCA
>PITA01011856.1:0-64747 GCA_004023965.1 Spilogale gracilis | reverse complement strand
TGAACTACTCACACATTTCCGGTACTGGGGCAAGGAAGCAAGATGCACAGATGGTTCCTTGACCAATCTGCCTCCATTTGGTTAACACAGGCCTTGTAAAGGCATCAATCACCAGGGGGTCTTAGATATGCAGAGGCCTAAGTCGCCAGGAAGTTTCAGAGCCTGTTCTGCCGGCCTTCAGGCTAAGCAGGCCCTAACATCTTCAGGGAAAAGCAGTCCCTAACTCCTGTCTCTCCAGTCTCCAAGTACACTCTGTGCCCAGCCCTGTGACCAAGCATTTCTATCTCAGGAATACAACCCCACTTTTAGTCTTCAAACCTTGACGACCCCTACAGTGCACACCCGTGTTGCTTCTCCTGGAGGAGGAAAGGGGATCCTCCTTCCAGCTTTGCCACTTGCTACACTCTTGCTTGGAGAACAGTTGTCTGCATATGCCATGGTTCAAGGTTTATGGGAGTGCTGAGATGAAAACCCACTCCTGGGCTTGCTGATTGCAGCAGTCTTCCCCACTGTGATGCTTGGAAACTCTGCTGCACTCAGGCACCCTTGTTCTTTCTGATCCTAAGACCCACTGCCCCACTTAGGTTTCTGCATCACTTAATTACCCGAAGACCTGTCAGGTGGGGATGTCCTTCACTGGAGCAGACTTCAAAAAGTTCTGATTTTGTGCTCCACTGCTATATCACTTTCCAGTAGCCAGCTTACAGAGGTTTCCTCCACACCAGGTTTTATCTTGGGACATATCACCTTGGATTCACTCCTCCATACCTCCTATCTTGCAGAAAGTGGTTGCTTTTCTATTTATCAAATTGTAGCAATTCTTTTCTTAGATCTCCAGCTGAGTTTGCAGGTGTTCAGAATTATTTTTTGGCTCTCTGAATTCCTGGGACCAGACAAATCTAAGGTCTTCTATTTCTCCACCACCTTGGACTTTCTAAGTTAATTGTAAACATGTAGGATTGATGTCATTTGGAAACAATTAAATGAAATAATTCAGTTCAATGATACAGTAGTAAACATTATCTCTAATGAACATGATAAAAAAGGCTATGAAAGAACACTTATTAAGTACCACACTGTATTTCATGCCCATGCAAGATGATCTACATCCATTGTATCACCAAATCCTCACAGCCACACTGTGAGTAGATATTGGCACTACTATTTTGTAGATGAGAAAATAAAATCATATGGCTTAAAAAATTACCACTGTCATATATAATATGGATATAATTAGAATTTCTAAGTCTGAACTACAAAACCATTATTTTCTGTACACTGCAGCATGTTACACTAGTGAAATATTTAGGGTGTAGTTTAAACTGCTACAACAAATAAACCCCAAAATACAGTAGATTAAATAAGGTAATTAAGACATCTATTAGTTAACTTGTTTATTAATTTATTTATTAAATTAGTTTGCTTTTTCTCCCACATAATGGTCTCATAGATCTCTGTTGAATTTTCAAGTTTGTTCTACAGAGTCATTCTTGGTCACAAATTATTGTGTCTCTCTGTCCAACCATCTTCATGTTGTTTTCTTCATCTACATCATTAAATCTGGGTTGCTTTCATGTTCACATTCCAGCATGCAAAAGGAAGCAAAACCCAAATATCTAAAGAAGATATCATGCTTTTCAAATGAAGATGGCCCAGCTGTTGCATCTATTCATTTCCATTTCCATTCCATTGGCCCAAATTTATTCTTTATCTAGTGGTAAGGAAAAATGGGAAAGGTAGTCTCAAGCTTGGTGGCTATGTGCCTATAAAATAAAGGGAGAATAGATCTGGAGGAAAAACTAGTAGACTATCACTACTAAAGTTTGTACATATGGTTCAGGTTTATGTAGCACGTGGTGAAGGGATTCCATGGGAGAATTAAGAAGCTAGACTAAGTATAGAAAGCACTTGGATAGCAATATGATGAGAGGAATATATTGTGTCTCAACAATGAATACTATGTGACAAATGGGCATTCGGGTTTTGAGGCATACTTTAGCAAAATTACTTCTTAAATGAGAAAAAATCATTATTTAGAAAATATATCATGATATATTATAGATTAAGTAGAAAGTATTATATAACATATGGACTATACTGTACATATCATATGTAATAAAATATTTATTACATTCTAAATTTAATCTACTATCAATAAACCTTAAAGACCATTTATTACAAAAAGCAAAAGGGACTAGATAAAAGAGTTTGACAAATTGGATATCATCAATTCTGAGAACTGAGGATATAGATCTTCACTGTGCAATGTTTGCTATTTTTATATGCTTGGAAATACTAATCATAAAAATGTTAAAACATATTATTAAGAAAAAAAAAAGAACCAGAGGAAAAAATGTCAACAATGCTTAAGTGAATACAGTCTGATAAGTGGAAACAAATAGAAGTGAAAGTCAAAACACTTAGTTTTCTAATGTGTGTGTGTGTGTGTGTGTGTGTGTGTAGCAGTTTCAGAAATTATACAATCACAGTAATGATCTGCTATTTAGATCATATCATGGTAATTTTAATTTCAATATTTTTGTCCTTATAGTGGAATGTTTTCTTGTGTGTCTGCCTTCTTCTTCATAAAAATTTCCCCAATACTTTAACTTAAATTGATTTCACTGACTAAAATTTTCCATGATGGCAGACCAGAGCGCTCATCTTAATGCTCCATCAGATATTGCCTGTTATTATTATTATTCAATGTTTTGTACTCCTAGAAGCTTTATGTCAAAATATCTCTTATCATAAAATTTTCAGTAGATTTTAAAGACAACTTTGTATTAGACAAAGTTTACATTTACTCTGGGTTTGGGTTCTCACCTATAGTACAATGTTTTTGAAAGGCCTTGATTTGTTTCCCCTTCTTATTTTTTATTTATTTAGGTATGTATGTATGTATTTATTTATTTAAAGATTTTTATTTATTTCTTTGACAGAGAGAAACACAGCTAGAGAAGGAAAACAGGGGGAATGGGAGAGGGAGAAGCAGACTCCCCACTCGGCAGGGAGCCTGATGCATGGCTTGATTCCAGGACTTGGGGATCATAACCTAAGCTGAAGGCAGTCACTTAACCAACTGAGCCACCCAGGCGTCCCAACCCTTCTTATTTAAATGATCTTAGGTAAGCAACTCAACCTCTTCATGCTACTAATTTTTCATTAGTAAAATGGAGGGAGTGGTGTTTACTATGTAGGATGTTGTGAGTATAAAATGGGATACCTTAAGTTAAAGCACTTAGCAGAATGAGCAGCATGTTAGGTGTTTACTCAATTTCACTTTTCTGTTCTCCTTTTCCTAAACATGACATAAGTAATAGGTGTTAATCCAAAAAACTGACTTTAATTTTTTTTAAAACTTTATGAGGTATTTAATATAAAATTCACCCACTTCAGGTATACAATTTAATGTTTTTAATCACTTTACCAAGTAGAATCATTACCATAAATTAGTTTTAGAAAATTTTCATCCTGCCCAATAAGATCCTTCCTGTCAATATGCATTATACTACTTAAACTTTCTTTCATTGGATATTGTTTAGAGTAAGACTTGTGTACTTTGTGTATAAATTCTTAATGCCTTCCTAAACTACATTGAGCCTCACAGTACCACTATCTTACCTAATCCCTAGGCTGTTGTTTTGTCTCCTTTTTCACTGTAGTGCCTAATAAATTTGAACCTGAGCAACTTGGGTGAAGGAGTCTCTAATAGTGATGCTGAACTACTAAATATATAGGCAGAGCTCTTCAAACCATTAGAAATATTGAATATGTCCTTTTCTTTGAGCCTCTCTCTTATGCTAAAGCTTATAGTTTATAGTTACTATTTACTCTCTTTTCAACCTTCCAAGTCAGTGAGAATCTGGCATGAGGCACTGATATTGACTGCTTGTATTAACATCTGTTTTAGCCAGGGTACTCTGAGAAATTTGTATTAATTAAACTTAAATGATATTTATAATTATAAGTATTGTTATTTATTGAGTGCTTATTTTATGCTAGGAATCATGCTAAATACTCATGCATTATCTCATTTGATCTTCCTGATAACCCTACTAAATAGCTATTAATATCTTTTGAAGATGTGGAAATGTATTTTTCATATCACAAATAAGGAAACTGAGGTCTAAAGATATAAAATAATTTCCCAGCATCATATAATAAGTAAGTAGTGAAGTTTTACTGCAAAGTTCTCTTAACCACTTTCCCAAGAGTAATGATCATAAACCACATGCTCAAAATATCAACATTATTATTATTTACAATTATTAATCCATAAATACCTGTGTGGCAGGCATTACTAATCCCATTTAGTCAAAGAGGAAACTCAGGGTCTGAGAGTTTAAATGACTTGCTTATAGACACACAAATACTAAGTGACAAATGTGGGATTTAAACCTCTTAAACACTCTTGAGCCTCTCTGCCTATGAGTTCAAATACTTGTTCTGTTACCTACAAGCTTTTTGACCATGGATGAATTATTCAATCTTTCTGTGCCATAGTTCCCTTACCTATGTAATTTGAGGTTAATGATAGTAGCAACTTAATAGATTACTGTTAAGATAAAGTTAGTTGAGATATATAAAGTACTTAGAACAAGGATCTGGTACATTTTAAGTGCTATATAAAAGATAGCTAGTTAGTAGTAGTAGTAGATGTATTTTTGTCATTATGCTAAACTGACTCTGGGACATTTATTATTTGTCATATCAAGGCCACTGTTTTCCAGCCTCATTTTCTGCATTTCCTCTCTGTTCCCTTACAATTGCTTTTCGTTTATTGTGTTATGTTAGTCACCATACAGTACATCATTAGTTTTTGATGTACTGTTACAATTATTTTCTAAAGATAAAGATGTTTCAAATCTATTTTTCAACATTATAACGTGTGTGTGTGTGTGTGTGTGTGTGTGTGTGTGTGTGTGTGTGAGAGAGAGAGAGAGAGAGAGAGAGAGAGAGGGAGAGAGAGCAGAGCTTCCCACTGTTTTTAAGAATCTCAGGGCTCCTGGGTGGCTCAGTTGGTTGGGCGACTGCCTTCAGCTCATGATCCCAGAGAATGGGGATCAAGCCCAGCATCACGCTCCCTGCTGGGTAGGAAGCCTGCTTCCCCTTCTCTCACTACCCTTGCTTGTGTTTCCTCTCTCGCTGTGTTTCTCTCTGTTAAATGGATGAATGAAATCTTAAAAAAAAAAAAAAGAATCTCTGTAGGGTGCCTGGGTGGCTCAGTGGATTAAAGCCTCTGCTTTTGGCTCAGGTCATGATCTCGGGGTCCTGGGATCGAGGCCCACATGAGGCTCTCTGCTCAGCCTGGAGCCTGCTTCCTCCCCACATGAGGCTCTCTGCCGGCCTCTCTGTCTACTTGTGATCTCTCTCTAAATAAATAAATAAATAAAACCTTTAAAAATTAAAAAAAAAAGAATCTCTGTAGTCTTGTTCCTCACATACAGTGGAGAAATAAGGCCTTTATCAAAGTTATTAAAATGAGAGAGCCATATAATTATTATCAGCTGTAAGCCCAAGGGAAAATGTTCAATCCTCTTGGCCAGGACAAATATCAGCTGAAACCCTAGGGAGGTTTTTTCCAAATTTCAAACTTAGGGGTTTAGAGTCATTTCTCAAATGCCTTTCTAATAAGCATATTTGCCAACTGATATTTCTTGAAAGTGAAAAAACTAACTAGAAAGCAAATATCAACCTAAAATATAGTCATATTTCTCACAACTGGAGATTTACATGTGAATCTACCTGGATTGTTACATACAAAAACTACTTAAAAGAAAAAAAAAACAGTGATTTCATGAATTATTTATTATCTGTGCCAATTACATGACTGTGATTAAAACTTATGTGTAGCTTGCCCATTCATTAATTTATGAAACATTTCTCAAGGGCCTGCTACAAACCAGGTACTCTGTGTTGGTTCTTTGATATTGAGAATGTATAATAACATTAGGTCCACAAAATATCCTTATTTTGACTTATCTCTGGATACAAATGACCAAATAAATAGGATTTTAAAATACATTTATCCTGGGATATCTTAGATCCTGCTCTCATGGTACAATGCTTGAAATTAATTTATTTTGTTTAAGAAAAAATATCAGCATCTTGCCTGTGATCAATTTAATAGAGGCTAAATGACTAGTAAATATGTTAGTCATTTTTTAAAATATTTACCTTAAAATATATTAGGCTGGCAAAACTTAGATTCCAAAAATTGTTATAAAAATTCAATTAACTAGTTCCAAAAACAGATACACAAAAAGGGAAATTAATTCAATCTCTACTGCATTGTGATTTTATTTCTTTAATTATCTAAATCTAAATATTTCAGTAATGATCAAATTGTTTAAAATGTTCTGTACGTTTAAATATCCTCTTAAACAATGGTAAAAAGCATGCATATAGATTTGTTTTATTCTCCAAATAAAAAACTGATGAGAATAAAATCTAGGTCCACACCATGTATTTAATGACAATTTTGTCCAGTCTCTCTCTATACATGTATAAATATAAATGCTATGGATAAAGATAGAGACACTTATCTTTTCCTAACAATATCGAAAAGGTATTTATGATGTACACTACTTGCATCATTAGCATTGGTTTGAGATGGGAAAAATGAGCCATGACTCTTGTCTGTTTTTTTTTTTTTTTCAAGTGACTTTATTTTTTTTCCTTTTTCTTTTCTTTTTTATTGTGTGGATTTTTTTTTTATTGTTACTAAAATTTTTTCTTTTCCAGTGTTCCAAGATTCATTCCCCATTCCCCATACCCAGTGCTCCATGCAATAGGTGCCCTCAGTACCCACCACCAGGCTCTCCCATCCCCCCACCCCCCTCCATCCAAGTCCCTCAGTTTGTTTCTGTGTCCAAAGTCTCTGTTGTTTCGTTTCCCTCCCTAGATTACCCTAGTTCCCATTTACTTTCCTTCTCCCACTGTCCTCCAGTTTACCCCTCATGCACCGCAGGTAAGTGAAACAATGCGATACTTGACTTTCTCTTCTTGGCTTATTTCACTCAGCATAATCTCTTCCAGTCCAGTCCATGTTGCTACAAAAGTTGGATATTCATTCTTTCTGATGGAGGCATAGTATTCTGTTGTATATATGTACCACATCTTCTTTATCCATTCATCTGTTGATGGGCACCTTGGCTCTTTCCACAGTTTGGTGATTGTGGCCATTGCTGCAATGAACATTGGGGTGCATATGGCCCTTCTTTTCACTACATCTGTATCTTTGGGGTAAATGCCCAGTAGTGCAATTGCAGGGTCATAGGATAGCGCTATCTTTAATTTTTTAAGGAATATCCACACTGTTTTCCAAAGCAGCTGCACCAGTTTACATTCCCACCAACAGTGTAAGAGGGTTCCCCTTTCTCCACAGCCTCTCCAACACTTGTTGTTTTCTGTCTTGTTAATTTTGGCCATTCTGACTGGTGTAAGGTGGTATCACAGAGTGGTTTTGATTTGAATTTCCCTGATAGCTAGTGACGCTGAACATTTTTTCATGTGTCTGTTAGCCATTTGTATATCTTCTTTGGAGAAGTGCCTCTTCATGTCTCTTGCCCATTTTTTGATGTGTTCATCTTTTTTTTGAGTGTTGAGTTTGAGTAGTTCTTTATAGATTCCAGGTGACTTTAAAAAGATCTTTATACCTTGTAATTAATTGGCCAACTAGGGAAATCTACTGTAGAAATAAATGCAGTTCAAATAATGTTCCATAGTAGATGGCATTTGTTCAGAAATCTTTTTTTTTCTAAAGACTATTAAAACATGCATGAGAAACCACCAATTAGCTCAGAAAGAGTTATAGAAAAAGCTGTGGGGATTATCATACAATAATAATGAAAACACTGAATGCATTACCTCTGGCATGAGATCTTATACTCTTGGTGACTTTAGGTAGCAGGTTTTATTACTAATTAGATCGATCAAAGTGTTTCATCATCACTTTAAAGAGTTGACTCTTTATTGAAAAATTGAATTTTATTTGCATAAAATATGCAGAGAATTGTTAGTCTTAAAGTGACATTGGGTGTTTTAGTCACAAGAATACTTTTCATTGCTGTATGGCATTTTTCGTATTCATCTTAAAGTACAACAACAGATAAGAAGATATTAGTTCCCACATTCCCTATTCACTATAACAACTTCAATTTATTGCAGAAGAAACTGCCTGGAGCACATGATGCAAATGCAGTTTTTTAAGAAAATGTTCTCCTCTTTTGAACTGAAGTCTACAGTTGAACTTCACTTATTGGAGACTTGCTTACCCCAAACTAGTCACTTCATTGAGATTATTTTGCAAGACACAAATATTTACATGAAATGCTTTTATTTTTTTCTCTCATCTGACTGCCAATTTATTCAAATTAATTCCATTTAGAGCATTAAAATCTGACTGTGTGCTGAGGTATCATTTCACCTTGTTTAACTTTAACCAGTTGCTGACTGAAAGTGGAACATTCCTCATAATGTTTTATCTAGAACCTCATTTTAGGTCTTTAGTTGTTGGTTATCTAGTGCACATTAATACAAGATTTTTTTAATAGCTTAAAGAAGCACTGAAGATTATTCAGCCTTTGTCTTCCTTAGAGTAGAGGGATTAGTGACCAAGAACGATTAGGAACTTAGTAGTCATAGGTATTTTGGTGAAGAGTCATAGCTCAGAAAGTACAATTTTTTATTGAAGTTCAGTGTGGTTTGCATTGTATATTGGGGATTATGATCATGACTACTGACTTCCAGGTGGGTGTAGTTGTGCCCACTCAATATCCTTAGATGTTGTTGATGTCAATATAGATGTTGATAAATTTCTGTCAGGCAAAAGAGCAACAATAAAACTCGTGCTAGAAAAACAAAATGAATACACTTTTGTGAGGCAGCTGGGTGGCTCAGTTGTTAAACAACTACCTTCAGCTCAGCTCATGATCTCAGGGTCCTGGGATCGAGCCCCACATCAGTCTCTCTGTTCAGTGGGAGGTCTGCCTCACCATCTCCCACTCCCCCTGCTTTTGTACCCCCCAATCTCTATCTCCCTCTGTCAACAAAAAAATCTAAAAATAAAGTGAATACATTTTCATTACACAGACATTTTTACTTTCTGTTGCCTGAACAAGCAATAGCTCAACAAATCATTTGGCACTGGACAGGGAATTCTAGTCAGATATGGAATACTATAATTTGAAAATATAGTATGAATAATTGAGGATATTACCACTAAGGATGTTAATGTGAAAAATAAATTTCTCTTTCATCATCTATTATAGTTTTATTTGATCCTAAGTTGATATTGAAACACATTGAATAGAGTATTATTTTTAAGATGTAATTTTTTGAAAGTCTCACTTATGTTTGAAAGGGATCCATAAACCAGTTTTATTTAAATAAACAAGGATAGTTGAAATTGAATTGCTCTTATAAAAGGTCTTTTCTATATAGATAAGCTATATTTACATAAAATTAAGAATTTTCAATTTTATCTGTAGGGTTGTAATAAATATCTTCTTTATTAAAGAATAA
The DNA here is from genome assembly GCA_004023965.1 of Spilogale gracilis. NCBI lineage: Eukaryota > Metazoa > Chordata > Mammalia > Carnivora > Mephitidae > Spilogale > Spilogale gracilis. The sequence goes on along the minus strand of PITA01011856.1, from coordinate 55,219 downwards.
CACTGATGCATGTAATTGTTTCAAGCTAATGAGAGGGACTGGATTTTAGAATTAATGACCATGCTGAAAACTGGTAAATATAACAAGTAGTAATCACTGCTAGGTTTCACACTGAGAAATTTGCGTACACCACTTTGGTGTATGAAAATAATAGAAAAAATAAAATATTTTTGAGAGTCATTAATATAGAATCATTAGTAAGTATGGGAAAATCATTATGTAAGAACAAAAATACTAAAAATAAAGTTAGGAAACTGAGAAAGATGAAATAGAATAAAACCTTACCAGTTAAAAACAACATTAATAACAGCTATTCCCTTAAGTATGCCCCAAGACAACTAAATTTTAAAACTTTTAAAATCTTGATTGATAACTATGCTTTCTCAATTTACAGTCATATTTTTAATCTCAGAAGAAACTCACAATCTTTTAGACAACTGCTGCATTTGCTCTTAAAGTCATATGAGTTTCCATGTGCACAACTTAGTGACCTACATTTTGGGTGTTTAATGTTATGTTTGTGTGAATCTCACAGATTTCAAGTGAGAAGTGAAATCATTGAGTTGAATCGACAATTACAAAATTGACACAATTAGACTGGTTGTGAAATTTCAAAGATGAAAATTTGCTAGATGGGACTGAAGTTCTTTCGCAATGCCAAAGCAGCTAGTTTTGCTACCCAAATTATATTTGGAACAATTTCTCATAAAGAAATTTTCCAACTAAAATTTTATCAACTTGAAGCTGAAGTATTCTTTCTCTGAATCTTGAGGATTTTTTTTAAACATAGTCAATTAATATTTTCCACATTTAGACATATCTTTTTACTTTCCCTGAATCCACTGACCTGGAAGAGGTCATATATTTTGCTCAACTCTCACTCAAGAAGATGATTCAGAAAGAAATTGGATGGTGTTAATAGCACTCTAATATTGCAATCTAACATGGAGTGCAAAAGCACAGTCACTGGCAACACTGAATTGGATATTGCTTATACATTAAGGGAAGAAAAGAACATTTAAAAATTGACATAGAAAAAGCAATGTGAGATTAGAAATAATTACTGAAAATGGAAAAAGTGCTGTCTTTATAAATTTTTTAAAAAATGACTATAGTTGGGACACCTGGGTGTCTCAGTTAGTTAAGTGACTGCCTTTGGCTCAGGTAGTGATTCCGGAGACCTGGGATTGAGCCTCACATCAGGCTCCCTGCTCTGCAGGAAACCTGCTTCTCCCTCTCTCACTCCCCCTGCTTGTGTTCTCTCTCTCGCTGTGTTTCTCTCTGTCAAATAAATAAATAAAATCTTTAAAAAATGACTATAGCACAAAAAAGAGTTTTATGTAGTTGACACTATTATTAAAACAGAAATAATATACTGTTACTTGGCAGTGAAATTACTTTCCTCATTTTCATTCTTGATTTATAACTCCAATTTTACAGTCAGTTGTTAAAAATCTTACACCGTCAGTGCAAATCTACAGAGATAATGAAAAATAAATGACACTACAAAGTCTAGTCAAAATTATCACTAGACCATTAAGATATCAAGTTACAATGGGCTAGTTTCATCAGGTATACCATTTTGTAATACAGTATTGGGCAACTACAGGGAGAATAAATTATTCAGACTCTGCTCCTTTTAGGATTTTATTGAACAAGTTGTGCAAGCAGCTTCTGTCTCTTGCTCTGCCATAGCATGAGAAATAATTCAGAGTTTATTCTTGTAAACTCTAATTGGGTGTTTGTGATGATATTAATGTCTCTTTTTTCAAAATTTCAGTATATTTTAATGACATTATGAATGATCAGTGTTGTTGATCATTCTCATTGTATCAAGTTGAAATATTCTATTACTCATTATATCATATTTATACAAATTACATATGTAACTCCTTTGTAACATAATGCTATTTATTAAATTATATTTCTCTTGTCTGGTGTATTAATACATGTTTTTCATAAGGGATATAAATTTGGTTAACGATTCCCCATAAAATTAGAAGAGTTATCTGAAACTTTCAAGACAATTTAGCAGAATATTAATCTTCCCAAACTTCTATGTTAATAATACTCTTCAAAGTAAATACAGTAAAGCTTCATTATAGTATTGCCGAAATAATCTATAATCCTCTACTTCTAATCACTTAAAAATTATGCATTCCTTAACACCAATGTTACCTTGACATTTCTAATTCACCTTTATTTATCTGCTGAAAATTATCAGATTTTCTTTTGAATCATTTATAAATAAAATGACATGTTCTGTCACAGAAGTATAATCTATTTGTTGTCTGTCTTAATTACTTCAATTTATGAAACTCGAATGAGAATAATTAACACAGTTTATCAACAATCATTTTTATCTTCACTGTAAAAAAAGGCAAAATGGTTTCTTATTTCCTCAAAGTTCTGGAGAAAAGACAAGAGTGGCAAAGTAAAAATTAGCCCAATTATTATGGAGTAGATTTAAAAAATCAAATTGTATTGAGAAGAACCTGGAGATCTAAATTGATAGAGAGATGTATTTTGTACCAATCAAATAGCAAACAGTAAGAAGAATATATTTTTCAAATAAAGAAAATGAAAATGAGGAAACTGGCAACTTCTTAGTTAAAGAGTCAGGTTAGTAGATTGTCTTTCAATGTAAGATGGAGAAGTCAAACAGGAAAAGAAAAGAGAATGGTTAAGGATTCCTTTGAAAGTCTGGTGATACATATTCTTAAGTACTTTTGTTACTGGGAGATACTACTTTAGTTACCAGTATCATTTTTTTTAAGACTCAGTTGAGAAAAAGTGGAAAGGCTAAAGAAATATTTTAAAGATAAAGGAAAGTAATATTTAGTTAATGTTAATAAAAGTACAAGCTAAGAATTATGTCATTTTTATAGATGAACAAACTGAAGCTCATAAAGTAAAAGTAATTTATCAATGTCACACTGGTATTAAGTGGTACCATGAAGATTCTAACATGTATATCTGGCTCTTTGGTCTACACAAAATCATGTTGCCTAGATAAATAGATAGAACTTATTAAAACTGCAAAAGGACTGTAATATTTTCACCAAGAAAAGAAATATACAAATGTTGAAAACCATCTGTTTACATGGCATCAGATATATATTTTCCATTGTTTTCTTCTCATTTTTAATCAGTTGCCCAGCTTCACATATGCACAATCATGTTTTCTTTGAGAATATTGTAATTTACTATAAGGGCACTTACACTTTGTGAGAAAGGCAGCTGAGGAAAATGTATTCTTAAAAGACATCTTTTTGTCTTTATACCTAAACAGTGTTTAGGTATAAAGAAGAAATCATTTACCTTAAAATATATTAAGTGTATATAAAAGTGGGTCATAGTTTCCCTCTATGTAAAAGCAATAATAGATGGCAAGTTCTCTGTTTATAAAATATTTCATTTACCAACACCTGCTTTCTACCTTTGATGGTGGTCATGAGAAGTCTTTATTACCTTGTATCTCTTTAAAAACAAACAGAAAAATAAAACAGCCCCAAAAGTAGATATACTGTTTTCTTTCTGAATATTACCTGACTGGATATAAAACCTAGGACTGCTATAGCCATTTCAATATTTTTTTTAGTTTTTTTTAAGGATTTTATTTCTTTATTTGACAGAGAGAAACAGCAAGAGAGGGAACACAAGCAGGGGGAGTGAGAGAGGGAGAAGCAGGCTTCCCATCTAGCAGGGATCCAGATATGGGGCTCAATCCTGGGACTCCAGGATCTTAACCTGAGCCGAAGGTAGATGCTTAATGACTGAGCCACCCAGGTACTCCTGTAGTCATTTCAATATTAATCTGAATGTATTCAATACCACCCTGATAAGAGCAGAGATAAAAGAATCATAGAAAAGTGGAACTCATTTTACCAGAAAATCTGTTCTAAATTTCATAATTCTTCCAAAATCAAATGAACAAAAATAAAACATTAATCTAGTGCCAAATTTTGAGTAAATGATAATAAGATGTACAAATGACAACAGAATTATTTCCTTAAATCTTTATTGACATAAGCCTCTTTAGGATGGTAAAATTCTGTAGTTTCAAAGCTGATGGAATGATAGCAAAACAATATCCATCTACATTACTGGAATAATAAACAGTGCTGAGCTTTTCTGAAAATATTAATATAAGTAAAACAAGCATTTGTACCATTTCACTAAGAGTTTTTAATTTGTTCAAGAACAAAGAGTAATTGTTAATTATATTTTGGAAATTGCAAAAGTACATACTTTGCCAAAGATATAAAGATTATTCCTATCCAGAATATATTCTAGGTATAATCAATCTCATCCATATGTATAAATTCAAAGAACTGTTGAAGGGATCCACACTACTCAAAATGGAACCATAAACACAATTTGTACTTTGGTGCCTTATTTTTCATGGAAAATTATTACTCCTTCTTCACTCTACATTTTAAAGCAAAAATATTATCACTCATGCTTCAGTTAAAAACACTGTTGAGCAGAAGGGTCAGGTCATTTGTGTAAAGGCTACAGGGCTGCTCACATAACTGGGACACTAGCTCAGTTTTGTCTGATCCCAAGCCATTATACCATGTTGCTATCCAAAATACAAAGAATCAATTTTATTTCTGATAAGAAAGGAAAGAATGAGCAAAAGAAAAGAGAATGAAAGAAGGAGAAAAACAATGAAAGAAAGTGAGTAAAGGAGGAGAGGAAAGGGAGTTGTTCTCATTTGGGACTATAGTGAACATAATAGTATTTGGACAGGTCTATATGCAGAGTTGTGGTTATTCACAATATCTGCTACAGAGTAGGTAAAATTAAATAAGAAGTAAAATAAAGTCCAAGGGATGGAAGGAGGCTTGAGAAAGCTTTGGTGTTCTTTCATGACTTCCACCACAAATATACAGTCTAAGTAGAATAGTATACATAATATGCAAATTCAACTTCCTAGTCTATTGTCCCTCCCTTATTCCCATCCTTCTGATGAAATTGCCACCTTAATTCTTTCCTACATGGAAATTCTGAGACTGTGATGACTGAGACATAGTCCTTTCCACAAAGGTCTTATAGCCCAGTAGGGAAAAATTAGAGAAATTTACAAATGATATATTGTGCCAGTTAGAGGAAAATGTTCCATGACAGATCTAAGGTTCAAATGCAATTGGCGTTCAAGATTAAAAGGGTAGGTGGGAATTCAGAGCTACCCATCCCAGAGATAGCTAGTTGGTCAAATATTTCTCTAATAAAGGCTCTGAGATTAATTATGCCCCAGACTAAACTCACAAGAACAAAAGACTGGCTTGCATCCACTATGAACATAAAAAGGGGGGGGGCAGGTGTAATGCCTACCAGCTATTGGCCATACCTGATGAAGCCCAACCTGTTTGCTCTTATCCTTTGACTCTTAATAATTATTCATATAGATTATTTTACTCTGTGACACTCAGAAATAACTTATTGAGCTTCAGTACAATCTAAATCAACTTTATAGTGTTGATCTTCCTTTCCTCCATGATGCCTTTTTTAGAATTATGATTTTTGCTCATTGGAATGTCCTTAATAGGCAAGTACAAAAAACCTCAAGAAAGAAGTCAATTTGAGATGGACCTTGGAGGATGACTAGTATTTCTACATGAGGAGAAAAAGAAAAATGCAGTTCAGAGAGAAAATACATCATGACTAAAGCAGATGATAGGGTAGCACAGTCCTTTTCAAAAAGTCAGCAGTCTAGATTCATTGGAGCATAGATTGAATGTAAAGGAATCATAGGAGATGAAATCATGTACCATATCATAAACAAATCTGAATGCCAGAGTCAGTGAGTAATATGTGGGTTGGTGTAGGGCCCAGGGCAGACTGCGCCCAAATACGTCACTTTTGCATAGAGATTATTTGAGATAAAAGTAATAAAAACCCAGCATATGCAAGAAAAGCATTCTGCCTCCCCATAACTGCTTAAATTTACATTGAAAAGTAGAGCCTACTACAGGAAAAGTATTAAAAGAAGACCCTTTTACTGAGGAATTTATCCACATAGTAGAACAATCTTGTTTTTCTAAACATCTCTTTTCACCTTGTTAATGTCTTTTCTTCCCTGCCACTTTCCTTAGCTCATATAGCTTCATGTTGCCTCAGTATCTTTGGGGTTTCACGTCTACGTGGATTCCCAGTGCATATGTCTACTAAAACTGATTTTCTCCTGTTAATCCATCTCATGCCAATTTGATTCTTAATCCAGCTAGAAGGACCATAAGGCAAAAGGGAGGTCCTCCTCCTTGACACTGGCAATGACAAGGTATTGAAGGTTTTTTTTTTTTTAGTATGGTGGTTGGTAGTTTGATCAGAGTTGGCTTAAGGAAGACTTTTCTAACAGTGTGTATAACATGCGATAGAGTGAAGTGGGCTAAGTGGTAAGAGACCAATTAGGAAACTCTTTGAGTAGTCCAAGATATAAAGCAATGAGAGCATTAACCGAAGTGTTGAATATGTTTGTAAAAACAGAGAGGAGGGGACAGATGTGGGAGACATTGAGGAATTAGAATCAAGAACACTTGGAAATTGATTTCATGTGAAGGGCGGGGGTGGGGGGAGGAGTCTGGGGTGACTGAAGTGCTCAAGACTGAGTGACTGGGAAAGAGCCTGTACTGTCAATAGAAAAAGGAAAGTCAGGAATTATGGTTTAAGTAGGATGTATATTGAAAGAACAAGGGTGATATCCAATTTAAGATATAAATCTTGCATTTGGAAACATGGATCTGGAGTTGAAACTATAGCTGAGGGTCATGAATTTAAGGGTTGACTAAAAAGAAATAATAGCAGAAGTACCTGGACTGGGCAAAATAAATGACATCTACTATATACACTGAGAGGGAAGATCATCTTCCAGACTTTGTGTAAATGGAGGTGAGAGTGGGGAAGATGAACGAAGGCAACTCAATAAATAGTATTGTGGGAAAAAAAAATAGAGCCTGAAAGAGATATTCTAGTTGCTACTAGACAGAGCAATAATGTAGGCTTCTGTTAAAGTGTCACCATAGGTGGAGAGAAGAAAGCAAAGATCTCCCCAAGAGAGGAAGAATAAGGCACTGTTAAAGATATAACCACAACACACAAAATTAGGTTTAGCAACCTAGAATATCTTTGAAGGTGTATACATATTTTTGTTATAAATAAGCAGTTTCTGTTATATATTATTGTTAGACTATGGATTAATGTAAAGGTACAGCAGGTTACCCTTAAACTAAACTTGAATAATCAATGAATAAAGATTTTGACATATGTTCCTTTTACTTTAGTTCAAAACATCATTAAATCAAATATAGGATGTATTTTTACTGTCCTTTGATATATGTCTTATGGAGATTTATAAATAATATTTCTAGTCAGTCAAAGTCATTTAAATTGTATATTAGTGGTCTGACTTAACTTTATAAAAACAAGGATATTCAGAATTAATGCTGAAAACACTGACCTAACTTACCCCATCAAAACCCTGGAGAAAGGTTGTTTTCTTTCTCCTTTTTGTGTGTTTTTCATGTTTTTCAATAAAATGGAAATGTAAAAAATCAAGGTATGAACTTTATGACCTAATGAAAGTGGCGAAAAACAAAGGTCTAATGGAAGAGAATAAATGAATTATGAATTGAAAATAGGGAAATTACTGCAACTCTATACAGATTACCTTAAGACTTTCTTTGCATCTTTATTTTTTTAAGTTTTTATTTAAATTCCTGTTAGCTACCATTCAGTGTAATATTAGTTTCAGGTATATGATTTAGTAATTCAACATTTCCATATAACACCCAGTGCTGATCACATGTGCACTCCTTAATCCCCATCACCTATTTAACCCATTCCCTCACTCATCTACCCTCTGGCAACCATCAGTTAACTCTCCATAGTTAAGAGTCTGTTTCCTGGTTTGTCTCTCTCTCTGTCTCTCTCTGTCTCTCTCTGTCTCTCTCTGTCTCTCTCTGTCTCTCTCTCTCTCTCTCTCTCTCTCTCTCTCTTTTCCCTCTGTTCATTTGTTTTGTTTTTTTCTTAAATTTCACATATCGGTGAAATCATATGGTATTTATCTTTCTCTGACTAACTTACTTTGCTTAGATAATGCTCTCTAGCTCCATCTATATCACTGCAAATGGCAAGATTTCATTCTTTTTTGGCTGAGTAATATTCCATTAGATGATATATAGATAGATAGATAGATGATATATAGATAGATGATAGATAGATGATAGATGGATAGATAGATAGATAGGCATATAGATAGATAGATAGATAGATAGATGATAGATAGATAGATAGATAGATAGATAGATAGATATAGATAGATGATAGGTAGATGATAGATGATAGATATAGATATAGCAATAGATACATGATAGATGATAGATTATATATATAGATGATGATGATAGATAGATAGATAGATAGATAGATATAGATAGATAGATAATAGGTAGATGATAGATGATAGATATAGATATAGCAATAGATACATGATAGATGATAGATTATATATATAGATGATGATAGATAGATAGATGATATAGATAGATAGATAGATAGATGATAGATAGATAGATGATAGATAGATAGATACAGATAGACCACATCTTTTTTATCCATTCATCAGCCCATGGACATTTGGGCTTTTTCCATCATTTGGTTGTTATAGATAATTTTGCTATAACCATTGGATGGATAGCTTTGAATTAGTATTGTTTGCATAATTTGGGTCATACCTAATAGTGTGATTGCTGGATTATAGGGTAGTTCTATTTTTAACTTTTTAAGGGACCTCCATGCTTCTTTCCAGAGTGTCTGCATCAGTTTGCATTCCCACCAAAAGTGCAAAAAGTTTCCCCATTCTCCACAACCTGTTGTTGCTTGTGTTGTTGATTTTGCTCATTCTGACTGGTGTGAGATGATACTTCATTGTAGTTTTTATTTGTATGTCCCTGATGATAAATGACTTTGAGCATCTTTTCATGTGTCTGTTGGCCATATGTATGTCCTGTATGTCCACCTTGGAAAAATGTCTATTCATATCTTCTACATATTTAAATTAGCATCAAGATTCTTTTCTTACTAGAATATAGTTACATATTTAGCTCCTATTCCTCTCTTTTTGAATTGGTAGTGTAGACAACATTTTCAAACTGACCATAATTGTTTCAATTATCTTTCTCTGATTTGATCTTCCATCTTACTCCTGTGTCACTGCATCCTTCTCCTGAGCCTTCAATTTATTTCTCCCAGTTTACATTCTAATTGATCTCCTCAATACTTAGCTCTTTTGCTTTTTGTCCTCCTTTTTGTCCTTTAAGAATATATTTTTTCTCCTTTAATGTAAAAACTAATTAATCAGATAAACTTATGGGAGCTATTGAATTATTTGTGTTGTGCTCTTGAGAGTGGCTAGGACTTTCTATAACATTTGTTATCTTCCCTCACAGGTAACATGTCCATTTGATGAAACATAGAGCAATTCAGTTTTGGTCTCTGGTATTTAGTTCTTCCATTTGTGGAATGAAGAAATTGATGAACTATTAGCTCAGTATTCCTGTGGTTTCTAAATATTTCCTTTAAAAAGTTGACTTTAAAGATATTTCTCTAATACTCTTGGTCAAAAATATCTTAAAGTTTCAATTTCAGGTCAGAGTAAAATGGGTTGAAAAGCCCCTAGAGGAAGAGGATATTTTTCCACTTTGATATTATATTCTCTATACAAGTTGCAGAGTCTGCTTAGTTGTAAGGTTGTCCCTGGAAGGAAACTATATATTTACTTTTATAGAAACTTGAAACTGAAAACAAATTATCTTTAAAAATGTGTTTTGGGGGCTTAATTGGTTGGACCACTGCCTTCAGCTCAGGACATGATCCTGGAGACCCAGGATGGAGCCCCACCATCATGCTCCCTGCTAAGTGGGAAGCCTTCTTCTCCCTCTCTCACTCCCCATGCTTGTGTTCCCTCTCTAGCTGTGTTTCTCTCTGTCAAATAAATAAATAAAATCTTAAAAAAAATCAAAAATAAAAATGTGGTTTTTTGTTGACTGAAATATTTTAAAGTGAAAAATGGTTGGGGGGAACCTAGATGGCTTAGGCAGTTAAGTGTTTGCCTTTGGCTCAGGTCATGATCCCAGGGTCCAGGGATTGAGCCACGCATCAGGCTCTCCATTCCGTGGGGAGTCTGCTTCTCCCTTTCACTCTCCCTCTATGCTGTCTCTCTTTTTCTAATAAATAAATAAAATCTTTTTAAAAAGTGGTTGGGATTGAAAAGCTCTTTAATAGGTATATTTGGCCCATGAACAATGCAGAGGTTATGAGTTCTGACCTCCTGCACAGTCAAAAAGCTGGTAATAGATATTGACTCCCATAAACCTCAACTACTAACAGCCCACTTATTATGGCCAGAAACCTTATCAATAACAAAAAGTTGATTAGCACATATTTTTATGTTGTATGTATTATAAAGTATGTTCTTATAAAAAGTAGCCAGAAGGGGCACCTGGGTGGCTCAGTTGGTTAAGCAACTGCCTTCGGCTCAGGACATGATCCTGGAGACCCAGGATCGAGCCCCACATCGGGATCTCTGCTCAGCCGGAAGCCTACTTTTCCTCTCTCACTCCCCCTGCTTGTGTTCCCTCTCTGGCTGTGTTTCTCTCTGTCAAATAAATAAATAAAATCTTTTTAAAAAGTAGCCAGGAAAAAAGAAAAAGTTAATGAAATCATAAAGAAGAGAAAATGCATTTACAGTACTGCACTGTATTTGTTGGAAAAAATTCCATGTGTAAGTGGATCCATAAGGTTCAAACCCATGTTGTCAACTGCATTTCCTTCCCCTCCTGTATTTGCCTCTCTACTATCTTATCCTGATCAATCTCAGTGCCAGTGAGAACTGAATTTAGTTGTAGAGCATGGGAAAATTACACATTTATGACTGGTCAGTGGTTTGAATAATACAATCTGTGGATTTCTAATAAAGGCCAAAATGAAAACTAAAGGATCTGGCAGCATTTTATTTAGTATTTCCACATACATCATTTTACTGTCACAATTTTTTTTCAATTGCAGCATAGAGTGTGGTTGCTTTTCAGGCTGAGTTCTTTCAGAATACCACAATTGTTGTAGCTACAGATTGACTTGTTTAAAAACATATTTGCTTATCTAATGTTTTTATTTCTGTTCCTAATAAAGTTTTGCAGCGGTTTGCTTTGCATAGCTGTTATCCTTCTCTGAGTTCTTGTGAACAACCTTAGTCTATACAGGTCCTCCACTAGTTCTCTCTACAGTAAATAAAGGTTTTTATCAGAAAAGAGAAGGTTTTTTGTACCTTTATGTTATTAGTCATTCAGTCATTAAAATTAGAAGCTAAATAGAATTGCTTTACCATTTATAAAAGGATAAGTAAAAAATAACATTCAACTTAGACTGCAGTTCAGATTGCTTTCTGAGCTTTACCTATAAACACATTCTGAAGTGATCTTTTTTCTGGTAGAAATAATCTTTTATGATGCTTACTTAAGGAGGGTATAGGGAATGGTGAGCATGGTGATATGTATTAAGGAGGGCACGGATTGTATGGAATACTGGGTGTTATAAGCAAACGATGAATCATTGAACACTACATGAAACACTAATGATGTACTGTATGGCGACTAACATAACATAATCATAATAATAATAATAAAACAAAAAAACAGATTTTTTTCCGGCCCATAATTGGAGTCAGTGGAAGCTTGCAAACATATGAGAAATAATCCAGTACCCAAAACCCTTGCAATAGTCATAGCTTTCTTGAGATGCCGGCATAACTTCATTAAACCTCAGTTTCCTAGTTTGCAAAATTTTAAGAGCTTTTATGTAATTCTAAATAGCAGGGAATTAACAAATGCAATGTTTCAACTCAACTCAAAGGTTTAAGTTTTCATATATTTTATATAAACATTTCATTACAAATGTATCTCTCTGTTCAGTTTGCACTCATTACCATCCCTTAATAAGTAGACATAGTTATTATCATGAAAGGTAAGAGAAATGGCTTTACATAGTAAACATAACACATAATCTGTAGTGGTTGTTTTTCACAATTCCCATCTTATAAACCTATTTTCCTCTTTTGGATGCTTGATGTTCTATGATAAGCATTCCAATCAATGAACATTTCAATGTTCCCATCTGGATCAATCTATTCCCTCTGGTTTTTGAAGCTGAGAGTATTTAGAAGAACTCTTCATGTCCTTTTCTGTATCTAGCATTATTGGGTTACACTTAATCTTACCCAAAAGACCGAGAAGTAATAACATTATTGGATTAGAAATAAGCAGACTACACAAGTGTCCGGAAAAACCAATATAGATAAAGTACAAATACCTTAATCAGAAAGTAGAATATAAAACATTATAAGGTAAAAATGAATGCATATTGTCACCATGCAATACTTTAATCTTTTTTAAATTTTATTTATTTATTTTTTTAAAGATTTTATTTATTTGACAGGGAGAAACACAGCCAGAGCAGGAACACAAGCAGGGGGAGTGAGAGAGGGAGAAGCAGGCTTCCCACCGAGCAGGGAGCCCGATGTGGGGCTCGATCCCGGGTCTATAGGATCATGACCTGAGGCAGTTGCTTAACCAACTGAGCCACCCAGGTGCCCCCAATACTTTAATCTTAATTGAAGAACTGTAGATATTACAGAACAGAAATACAGAAATTTAAAATGTGTAGTGAGTACTTGCTATAAGATACCTTTCTCCCTTGGTTTAGTATCTAGGGCATGTCATTCAATTTTCTTCTGAGTGTCTCTAATATTAATCTTGCTTCATATATATTCTCAATATAAAATAAATTTTTATCTGTCAATAAAAGTAAGGTTAGTGCAAATAAATCAGGACGAATGGAATGAATGGGTAATATTAAAATAAAATTAATAGGAAAAAAATTGTTGAACTTCACTATTTACCCTGGCAAAAGAAATAAAACATCATAAGCTTCAAGGTTTAAGTCCCATATAATTATTTATTTATTTAAAAATTATTTTACTTTACTTTTTCTGTGTTCCAAGATTGTTTATGCACCACATCCAGGGCTCCATGCAGTACGTGCCCTCCTAATTACCCACCACCAGGCTCACCTGCCCTCCCACTCCTCCATTCCAAAACCCTCCATTTGTTTCTCAGAGTCCACAGTCTCTCATGCTTTGTGTCTTTCTGATTTACCCCAGATCACATTTCCTTTCTTTCTCTTAATGTCCTCCATGTTACTCCTTGTGCTCCACAAGTAAGTGAAGCCATATGATACTTGACTTTCTCTGCTTGGCTTATTTCACTCAGCATAATCTCCTCCAATCCCATCCATGTTGCTACAAAACTTGGGTATTCATCTTTTCTGATGGAGGCATAATATTCCATTGTATATATGGACCATATCTTCTGTATCCATTTGTCTGTTGAAGGGCATCTTGGCTTTTCCCACAGTTTGGTGATTATGGTCACTGCTGCTATGAATATTGGGGTACATATGGCCCTTCTTTTCACTACATTCATAACTTTGGGATAAATATCCAGTAGTGCAATTGAAGGATCATAGGGTCACTCTATTTTTAATGTATTAAGGAATCTCTACACTGTTTTCCAGAATGAAAGTCCCATATAATTAAAGAAGAAGTATTAATCATTACAACTTTTCTATAAGGCAATTTGTCAAAGCTTACAAGTTATTTTAAAGCAATAACCCCCCCCCAAAAAAATAAAGCAATAACCCCAGATCTAGGGATTTATCCTAATTAAAAATAAAATACAAACAGAAAGATAGTCCAAGACTAATACATAGGGTGGTTATCACAAATTATTGCCATAATAGTTTTAAAAAATGACAGAAAATTAGAGGCTTAATAATGGGGGTTGATTAAATAAATGGTAGTATATTTATGTAATGGAATAACTAAGGTCAACAAAATTATTTTTTAATACACTTAAGGGAAGTGTTTGTGATAGTCTGTTAAGCAGGAAAGCAGGTTATACATACACATGTACCAAAAAAATTGCAAAGACATTTTTAATCTATAAATTTATCTATCCATATAAAAAAAGTGTATATGCTAAAATATTAACAATGGTCATCTCTGGTTCCTGGGATAGATGTTGTTCATTTTCTTCTTTATATTTTTCTGTAATTAATATCTACAAGTCCATTCTATACTTTTATACATTTAAAGTAAACTTTAGAGATTTTATTTTAACTTAATTCATCTTGCATGTAGTGTTTTTTAACATAATAAAAATATACACAATGTTGGGAGGAGTTAACTTGACAGATTAGTAGGAGGACTCCATGCTTGCCTCCTCCCTCAAACACAGATAGATAAATATCAAATCATTCTCAACACCCAGGAAATCATTCTGAGGACTAAGAAAACACACTGCAGAATTTGAGGAAGAAAAAAGGCCACAACATGAAATAAGAGATTTGGGGTAGAAAAGAATCACTGGTGCTGCAGAGGAAAGGAAGCCTTGATCAGGGAGAAAGAGAGAGAACATGAAAGCAAGAGAGAGAGGGAATGAGAGAGACAGCAAGTCACAGGGTATTGCACAAGAAAAACACTTCCCCAAAACCATTGATGGGGAAAATGAGAAGGGCTAATTATTGTAAGCTTGTAAAAGCAGCAGAGCTCAAAATCTAAAGTTTCAGAAGTTCATGCCATCACGAAGTGGAGCCTGGTGGGTACAGAGGTGTTCCTGTAGAGGAGGGCAGAGACCCAGGAGCAGACAGATGGTCTGAGGATACTCTGGGTCACAGTGGTAGAGACAGTTCCCCTTCTTGGAGTGCATTTGGAACAGGTGACATTGCCTCTCAGGGGCAAAAGAGACAGTGGGCACCATTCAACTGTCCCAGTCAGTAGCATAAAAAAGACACTTGTTCAGAGCAGCTAATCTAGATGCTGACTTTTTGCTGCACTTTACCATAAACTCCAAGTCTGTGCACATTCGCATGACTGTCTGGGACAAACAGCACCAGCTAAAACATGGCGAGAGCCTTCCTCAGAGGATCATCATAGGTCTGAGCCATACTGAGTCCCTAAAATTTGCAGTTTTAAAATTTGCAAAATACAGAGATAAGGACAGATTCCTTAAAGCAGCATGGGAAAAGAAAACCCTAATCTAAAGGGGAGCCAAATCAGGTTAGCAGCAAGCAGATCTCTTCACAGAAATATGTTATGCAAGAATAGAGTGCCATTATATATATATATATATATATATATATATATATATATATATATAGTGCCAGCATGCCTGAAATAAAACACAAGAGCACTGTGCTACCTGGTGGGCATATGGCTCATACATGGACAGAGTGAAGGCAGGCATCTGAGGGATGCCTAGGATGATCAACGGGAAAATGTTCTGCAATGGCCTCTTAAATAGCAGCAGGTGCAAACTCCCCTCTCCAAGGATAAGAGGCCTGACTGATGCCATATCCCCCTCTGCCCCTTAGCAGGAACAGATATCAGTGAGCAGCATAGCACCCCATAATGGAGACTTCAGCTGCTTACACGAAGTCCTGCCCCTTTGCACTTTGCAAGTCCTTATGAACTAGAGCAAGTGTGCATGAGAATCAGAACAGCAGTGGGACCCTTCCCTAGAAGAACAGCATAAACCCTCTCATGCACCTCGTCTACTGACCATACATCATTGTAAAACTTAAGCTCTAAGGGAAGTAGGATCCAGCATTTTTAAATAAGCAGATCCAAATACACCTAGTTATAACTTCCCATACACTGGACGAGGTCAAAACACTACCCACTGCAGGCCAGGAGAAACACTACAGAGGACTGACCTGAAATAAAGAACAGCCAAAACACAACAGCAGAGTACATACATCATGCACAGAGAACTTCCCAAAGCACCAGTCCCTAGACTGTATAGGACCTCTTCTTAACATAGCCATTACTCTCAGAAGCAGGAAACATAAGAGTCTTCCCACACACACAGAAGTCAGAGACCTAGGAACAATGTCAAGTTGGAGGAATGAATGACAAAAGAAAGAACAAGAAGTCACCTCCAGGGGATCTAATCAAAACAAATATAAGTAATATGCCTGAACCAGAATTTAAAACAGCAATCATAAAAATACTGCCTTGCTTGAGAAAAGCTTAGGAGACACTGGGGAGTCCCTTACTGAAGAGATAAAAGACCTAAAAATTTGTCAGACTAAAATTTTTAAAAAAGCTAGAACTAAGATACAAAACTGACTGAGTGTAATGACCATAACAATGGGTGAAGTGGAGGGACAATTAAGAGATATAGAATATAAAAATATGGGAAAAATGAAGCTGAAGAAAAGAGGGAAAGAAAAATATTGGATCATGACTTAAGGAATTCAGTGATTTCATATAACATTATTATCATAGGAGTCTCAGAAGAAGAGAGGAAAAAGGGACAGAAGATTTATTTGACCAAATTATAGCTGAAAATTTCCAAGTCTGAGGATAGAAACAGATATTCAAATCAAGGGTGCACAGAGAATTCCCATCAAAATCAATAAAAGCCAATTAATACCAAGATATATCATAATAAAATTTGCAAAATACAGAGATAAGGACAGATTCCTTAAAGCAGCATGGGAAAAGAAAACCCTAATCTAAAGGGGAGACAAATCAGGTTAGCAGCAAACAGATCTCTTCACAGAAATATGTTATGCAAGAATAGAGTGCCATTATATATTCAATGTGTTGAACAGGAAAAAAATATTCAGACAAGAATACTTTATCCAGCAAGACTGTCATTCAGGATGGAAAGAGAGATAAAGAGTTTCCCAAACAAAAACTAAAGAAGTTTGTGACTACTAAATCAACCCAGCAAGAAATATTAAAGGGAGTTCTTTGAGTAGGAAAGAAAAGGAGAAAGCAACAAAAACTAGAAAGAACAGAGAATCTCCAGAAACAAAAAGTTTACAAGTAATAATACAATGGCAAAAAGGTCATATCTATTGATAATCACTCTGAATATAAATGGACTAAATGCTCCAAACAAAAGACATATGGCATCAGAATGGATTAAAAAACAAAAGAAAAGCCCCATCTATGTGCTGACTACAAGAGACATTTTTTTACTTAAAGTCATCTCAAGATTGAAAGTGAGGGGATGCAAAACCATTCATCATGCTAATGAATGTCAAAAGAAAGCCAGAGTAGCCAAAATTATATCAGACAAACTCAATTTTAAACCAAAGATTGTAAAAAAAGAGATGAAAAAAGGCACTATATCATGATAAAGGGGTCTAACCAAAAAGATCTAACAATTGTAAATGTCTATGTCTCCCATATGGGAACAGCCAAATATATAAATCAATTAATAATAAACATAAAGAAACTCATTGATAAAAACAATAATATTAAGGGATTTTAAACCACATTACAGCAATGACCAGGTCATTTAAGAAGAAAATCAAAATGAAAACAATGCATATGGAACATTCTTCAGAATAGATCACATACTGAGTCACAAATGAGCTCTCAACAAGTATAAAAAGATGGAGATTTTACCATGCATCTTTTCTGATCACAATGCTATGACACTTGAAGTCAACTACAAGAAATAAACGAACAAACAAACAAACAACCACAACAACAAAAAACCTGGAAAGACCACAAATACATGGAGGTACAAGAACATCCTAATAGAGAATTAATGGGTTAACCAGAAAATTCAAGAAGAAATTTAAATAAAAGTATGCTGAAGCAAAGGAAAAGGAAAACATGGCAGTCCAAAAACTTGGAATCCATCAAAGCTGTCTAAAGAGAGAAGTACATAGCAATATTGGCCTACCTCAAGAAGTAAGAAAAGCTCAAATACACAATCTAACCTTACACCTGAAGGAGGTAGTAAATGAACAGCAAAGAAAGCCAAAACCAGCAGAAAAAATGGAATACTAAAGATTAGCTCAGAAATAAATTATATAGAAACAAAAAAGCAAAAGAAAAGAAAAAAAAACAGTAGAACAAATCTATGAAACAAGGAGCAGGTTCTTTGAAAGAATTAATAAAACTAATAAACCCCTCGCCAGAGTTATTGAAAAGAAAAAAGACTCAAATAGGTAAAATCAAGAATGAAAGAGGAGAGACCACCACCAATACCACAGATAAAAAACAATTTTAAGGGAACATTGTGAAAACTTATATGCCAACAAATTAGGCAATCTGGAAGAAATGGATACATTTCTAGAAACATACAAACCAACAAAACTGAAACAAGAAGAAATAGAAAATTTGAATAGACCCATAACTGGAAAAGAAATTGAATCAATAATCAATCTTCTAACAAACAAAAGTCTTGGGTAAGATGGCTTCCCAGGGGATTTCCACCAAATATTGAAAGAAGAATTAATACTTAGTCTTCTTAAACTGTTCCAAAAATTAGAAATGGCAGAAAAACTTCCAAACTTACTCTGCAAGGCCAATATGACCTTGATCACAAAACCAGACAAAGACTCCCAAAGAAGGAGAATTACAAGCCGATATCCCTGATGAATATGGTTACAAAAATTCTCAACAAGATACTACCAAGGGGCACCTGGGTGGCTCATGGTTTAGGTATCTGCCTTTAGCTCAGGTCACGATCTCGAGGTTCTGGGATCAAGCTCCACATCGGGCTCTCTGTGCAACAGGAGCCTGCACCTCCTTCTGCCTGTCCCTCTGCCTGCTTGTTCTCACTCTCTCTCTCTTTCTGTCTAGCAAATAAATAAAATCATTAAAAAATACTACCAAAACAAATACAACATCTTTTCTTGATAAAAACCCTCAACAAAGTAGGGGTAGAAGAAACATATCTCAACATCATAGAAGTGATATATAAAGCCCAATAGATAATATTATCCTCAAAAGGGAAAAATTGAGAGCTTTCCTTCTATAGTCAAGAACAACACAGGGACATCCACTGTCACCACTGTTATTTAACATATTACTGGAATTCCTCACCTCAGCAATTAGACAACAAAAATAAATAAAAGACACCCAAATTGGCTAGAAAGAAGCAAATTTTTCACTATTTGCAGATGCCTAGATACTCTATGTATAAAACTTGAAAGACTCCACCAAAATTTTTCTAGGACTGTTATATGAAATCAGCAAAGTCATGATACAAAGACAATATATAGAAATCTGTTGCATTTTTGTACACCAATAATGAAGCAGCAAAAAGAGGAATCAAGGAATTGATCCCATTTACAACTGTAACAAAAACCATTAGATACCTAGGAATACACCTAAACAAAAAGGTAAAAGATCTGTACTCTTAAAATTATAGAACACATATGAAATAAATCAAAGAATACATAAAGAAATGGAAAAATGTTCCATGCTCATGCACTGGAAGAACGAATATTGTTAAAATGTCTACACTACCCAAAGCAATCTACATAATTAATGCCATTCTTATCAAAATACCACCAGCACTTGTCACAGAACTGGAACAAAGACTCCTAAAATTTGTATGGAACCACTAAAGACCCCAAATACCCAAAGCAATCTTGAAAAAGAAAAGCAAGGCTCGAGGCATCATAATTCCAGACTTCAAGCTATACTATAAAGATGTAGACATCAAGACAGCATAGTACTGGCATAAATACAGACACTAGATCAATGGAACAGCATAGAACCCAGAAATGGACACACAACTATATGGTTAACTAATCATTGATAAAGCAGGAAAGAATATCCAATGGAAAAAAGACAGTCCCTTTAACAAATGGGGTTGGGAAAACCATCCAGACACATGCAAAAGAGTGAAACTAGAAAACTTTATTAGACCATACACACACACAAAAATTCAAAATGGATGAAAGGCATAAAAATATGAAACAAGAAACTATCAAAATTCTAGAGGATAACATAAACAACAACTTATTTTACTTTGGCCATAGCAACTTCTTACTGGACACATCTCCAGAGACAAGGGAAAAATCAAACAAAAAATGAACTATTGGGACTTCATCAGGATAAAAAGCTTCTGCACAGTGAAGGAAAAAATCACCATAACTAAAAGTCAACCAATGGAATAGAAGATATTTGTCAGTGACAAATATGATAAAGAACTTATCTAATTCAACACCCACAAAATACACAATACAGTTAAGAAATAAGCAGAAGACATGAATGGACATTTTCCCAAAGAAGACATCCAGATGGCCAGCATACACATGAAAAGATATTCAACATCATTCATCATCATGAAAATACAAATCAGAACCTCAATGGATACCAACACACAGCTGTCAGGATGGTAAAATTAACAACATAGTAAACAGATGTTAATGAAGATGCAGAGAAAGGGGAACCCTTGGGTCTCATTGAATATGGGCCTAGATCTCCGGACAGCTGTTTTCTTCTCAAGCTGAGCCAGGCCCACACAGAAGCAACCATGTCTAAGGGACCTGAAGTTGGTATTGATCTTGTCACCACCTACTCTTGAGTGGGTGTCTTCCAGCATAGGAAAGTGGAAATAATTGCCAATTATCATGAAAACCAAACCATCCCAAATTATATTGCCTTCATTGGCACTGACCAACTGATCAGTGATGCTGTGAAGAAATCAAGTTGCAAGGAACCCCAATAACACAGTTTGTGGTCCCAAATTCCTGATTGGACATAGTTTTGATGATGCGGTTTTCCGGTCCGGTATGAAGCATTGGCCTTTCATGGTGGTGAATGATGCTGGCAGGCCCAAGGTCTAAGTAGAATACAAGAGACAAAAAGTTTCTATCCAGAGGAGGTATCCTCTATGGTTTTGATGAAGATGAAGGTAATTACAGAGACCTACCTTGTGAAGATTGTTACCAATGTAGTTGTCACAGTACCTGCATACTTCAGTGACTCTCAGTGTCAGGCTACCAAAGATGCTTGAACTATTGTTGGTCACAATGTATTTCAAATCATCAATGAGCCAACTGCTGCTGCTATTGCTTAAGGCTTGGACAGAAAGGTTGGAGTTGAAAGGAATGTGCTGATCTTTGATGTAGGAGGTGGCACTTTTGATGTGTCAATCCTTACTATTGAAGATGGGATATTTGAGGTTAAGTCCACAGTTGGAGACACCCATGTAGGTGGAGAAGACTTTGAAAACTTAATGGTACATCATTTTATTGAAGAGTTCAAGAGCAAACATAAGAAGGACATCAGTGAAAACAAGAAGGCAGTTCATGGTCTCAGTACTGCTTGTAAGTGTACTAAGCAGGTGGTTTCTTCCAGCACACAGGTCAGCATTGAGATTGATTCTCTATATGAAGAAGTCAACTTCTATACCTCTATTACTTGTGCCTGGTTTGAAGAACTAAATCCTGGCCTGTTCTGTGGTACCCTGGACCCTGTAGAGAAAGCTTTTTGGATGCCAAGATAGATAAGCCTCAGATCCACAATAATGTCCTGGTGGGTAGTTCTACCCATATCTCTAAGACTCAGAAACTTCTACAAGATTTTTTCAATGAAAAATAACTGAATAAAAGTATCATTCCTAATGAGGCTGTTGGGTATGGTGCAGCTGCCCAGGCAGCCATATTTTCCAGAGGGACAGCTAAAAATGCTCAAGATTTGCTGCAATTGGCGGTCACTCTAATTTTTCTTGGCATTGAAACTGCTGGAGGAGTCATGACTGTTCTCATGAAGCATAATATCACCATTCCTACCAAACAAACACAAGCCTTCACTGCCTATTCCAGCAACCACCCTGGTATGCTTATTTAGGTGCATGAAGGTGAGCATGTCATGACCAAGGATAACAACATACTTGGCAAGTTCAAAATGACAGGCATACTTCCTGCCCTTCATCATGTTCCTTAGATTGAAGACACTTTTGATATTGACACTAATGGTATCCTCAATGTCTCTGCTGTAGACAAAAGCACAGGAAAAGAGAATAAGATTACCATGACTAAGGATAAGGGCTGCTTATTGAGCACACAGTCCAGGAAGCTGAGAAGTACAAAGCTGAAGAAGAGAAATAGTGGGACAAGGTGTCTTCCAAGAGTTCACTTGACTCTTACACATTCAACATAAAAGCAAATGTTGAAGATGAAAAACTTCAGGATAAGATTAATGATGAGGAGAAGTGCAATGAAATCATCAACTGGCTTGACAAGAACTAGACTGTAGAGAATTTGAACAGCAGCAGAAAGAGCTGGAGAAAGTATGCCACCCCATCGTTACCAAGCTGTACCAGAGTGCAGGGGGCATGAGAGGAGGAATGCCTGGAGGCTTCCCCTGTGGTGAAGCTCTTCCATTTGGTGGTGCTTCCACTGGGCCCATCATCAAAGAGGTTGATTAAGCCAACCTGAGAATAACTCTTTTGTGTGGAACAATCTTCTAGCATTGTTCCACACAAAATATTCAAAGGAATCAAATTTGTAAAAATTCCATGGCAGTTTTTTTCCCTCTTTTTTTAAATTGTTACTTAATGTTTTTTTCGTGTTCCAAGATTCATTCCCCATTCCCCATACCCAGTGCTCCACGCTTTAGGTGTCCCCAGTCCCCACCACCAGGCTCTCTCATCCCTCCACCCCCCTCCCTCCAAGTCTCTCAGTTTGTTTCTGTGTCCAAAGTCTCTGTTGTTTCATTTCCCTCCCTAGATTACCCTAGTTCCCATTTACTTTCCTTCTCCCACTGTCCTCCAGTTTACCCCTTATGCACCGCAAGTAAGTGAAACCATGCGATACTTGACTTTCTCTTCTTGGCTTATTTCACTCAGCATAATCTCTTCCAGTTGCTACAAAAGTTGGATATTCGTCCTTTCTGATGGAGGCATAGTATTCCATTGTATATATGTACCACATCTTCTAAATCCATTCATCTGTTGATGGGCACCTTGGCTCTTTCTACAGTTTAGTGATTGTGGCCATTGCTGCGATGAACATTGGGGTGCATATGGCCCTTCTTTTCACTACATCCGTATCTTTGGGGTAAATGCCCAGTAGTGAAATTGCAGGGTCATAGGGTAGCTCCATCTTTAAATTTTTAAGGAATCTCCACACTGTTTTCCAAAGTGGCTGCACCAGTTTACATTCCCACCAACAGTGTAAGAGGGTTCCCCTTTCTCCGCAGCCTCTCCAACACTTGTTGTTTTCTGTCTTGTTAATTTTGGCCATTCTGACTGGTGTAAGGTGGTAACTTAGAGTGGTTTTGATTTGAATTTCCCTGATAACTAGTGACGCTGAACATTTTCTCATGTGTCTGTTAGCCATTTGTATATCTTCTACAGAGAAGTGCCTCTTCATGTCTCTTGCCCATTTTTTGATGTGTTCATCTTCTTTTTGGGTGTTGAGTTTGAGTTGTTCTTTATAGATCTTGGATACCAGCCCTTTGTCTGTAGTGTCATTTGCAAATATCTTCTTCCATTCTGTGGGTTGCCTCTTTGTTTTGTTGATTGTTTCCTTTGCTGTACAGAAGCTTTTTATTTTGATGAAGTCCCAGAAGTTCATTTTCACTTTTGTCTCCTTTTCCTTTGGAGACCTGTCTTGAAAGAAGTTTCTGTGGCTGATGTCAAAGAGGTTACTGTTTATGTTCTCCTCTAGATTTTTATAGATTCTTGCCTCACGTTGAGGTATTTCATCCATTTTGAGTTTATCTTTGTGTGTGGTGTAAGAGACTGGATAAGTTTCATTCTTCTATACATAGCTATCCAATTTTACCAGCACCATTTATTGAAGAGACTGTGCTTTTTTCCACTGGATATTTTTTCCTGCTTTGTCAAAGATGATTTGCGTGTAGATTTGTGGGTCCATATCTGGACTCTCCACTCTGTTCCATTGGTCTATTTCTCTTTTTTTGTGCCAGTACCATGCTGTCTTTGTAATCACAGCTTTGTAATAAAGCTTGAAGTCAGGTAACAAGATGCCCCCAGCTTTGCTTTTCTTCTTCAACAATTCCTTAGTGATACGGGGTCTTTTTTGGTTCCATACAAATTTTGGGATTGTTTGTTCCAACACTTTGAAGAATGTTGGTGGAATTTTGATCGGAATGGCATTGAAAGTATAGATTGCTCTAGGCAGTATAGACATTTTGACAATGTTTATTCTTCGGATCCATGAGCATGGAATGCTCTTCCATCTTTTTGTGTCTTCTTCAATTTCTTTCATGAGTGTTCTGTAGTTCCTCTAGTATAAATCCTTGACTTCTTTGGTTAGGTTTATTCCTAAATATCTTATAGTTTTTGGTGCTATAGTAAATGGAATCGATTCTCTGATTTCCTTTTCTATTTTTTCCTTGTTAGCGTATAAGAATGCAATTGATTTTTGTGCCTTGATTTTGTATCCTGCCACATTACCGAATTGTTGTATGAGTTCTAGTAGTTTGGGGGTAGAGTCGTTTGGGTTTTCCACATATACTATCATGTCATCTGCAAAGAAAGAGAGTTTGACTTCCTCTTTGCCACGCTGGATACCTTTTATATCTTTCTGTTGTCTGATTGCTGTTGCTAGGACTTCTAACACCATGTTGAACAGTAGTGGTGAGAGTGGGCATCCTTGCCTTGTTCCTGATCTCAGAGGAAAGGCTGTCAGCTTTTCCCCGTTGAGAATGATATTCACTGTGGGTTTTTGATAGATTTTATGAGGTTGAGAAATGTTCCCTCTATCCCTATACTTTGAAGAGTTTTGATCAGGAAAGTATGTTGTACTTTGTCAAATGCCTTTTCTGCATCAATTGAGAGTACCATGTGGTTCTTCTCTCTTCTCTTGTTGATTTGTTCTATCAAGTTGATTGTTTTGTGAGGGTTGAACCACCCTTGCATCCCTGGGATAAAACCCACCTGGTCATGGTGGATAATCTTTTTAATGTATTGTTGGATCCTGTTGGCAAGGATCTTGTTGAGAATCTTGGCATCTGTATTCATCAGCGATATTGGTCTGAAGTTCTCCTTTTTGATGGGGTCTTTGTCTGGTTTGCAGAACTCTCATTACACCTTAAAGAACTGCAAAATCAACAAAAAATTAAACCAACCCCTCACACAAGATGGGAAATAATAAGAATTAGAGCAGAGATGAATGAATCAGAAACTAGAGATACAGTAGAATGCATCAACAAAACTAGAAGCTGGTTCTTTGAAAGAATCAATAAGATCAATAAATCATTGGCCAAAGTAATCCAAAAGAAAAGGGAGAAGACCCAAATTAATAAAATTATGAATGAAAGGGGAGAGATCACGACTAACACCAAGGAAATAGAAACAATCATCAGAAATTACTATCAACAATTATATGCCAATATGTTTAACAACCTAGAAGAGATTGATACATTCCTAGAAACCTATAAACTTCCAAGACTGAAACAGAAAGACATTGACAATTTGAATAGACTTCTATCTAGTAACAAGATTGAAGCAGTGATCAAAAACTTCCCCCAAAACAAGAGTCCAAGAGTCCTGGACCAGATGGATTCCCTGGGGAATTCTACCAAACAGTCAAAGAAAAAATAACACCTATTCTCCTGAAGCTCTTTCACAAAATAGAAACGGAAGGAAAACTTCCAGACTCTTTCTATGAAGCCAGCATTACTCTAATCTCCATGGCAGTTTTAACATTGAAGCAAATGAACTAGCCATTCTTGATACTTTTAATATGGAACATGTGCACAGAGAAAGGAAATAAACATTACACTTTATAAACACTGTGTTGTTAAGTGAAAAATGCAATGTCTTAAATAAAACTGTATTTAAATTTGGGGAAAAAATAAAAGAAAGGGGAACCCTCTTACACTCTTGGTGGGATTGAACCTGGTGCAGCTACTCTGTAAAACAGTATGAAGGTTCCTCAAAATTTTTAAATAGTACTACGCTGTGACCTGGCAATTTCACTACTAGATATCTACAAAGATGATACAAAAATACTGATTCAAAGAGGCCCAAACACCCCAATGTTTAAACCAGCATTATATAAAGAGCCCAAATGTCCATTGAATGAGTAATGGATAAAGAATTATATATATATATATGTATAGAATTATATATATATATATATATATATATAGAGAGAGAGAGAGAGAGAGAGAGAGAATAGAATATAACTTAGCCTTCACAAAGAGTAAAATGTTGCTATTTCCAAGGACGTGGATGTAGCTAGAGTGCATTATGCTAAGCAAAATTAGTTAGAGAAAGACAAATACCATATGAATTTACTCATATGTGGAAATTTGGAAATTAAACCGATGGACATTTGGGATGTAATTTTAAAAATGGGGGGCAAACCATGAGATTTTTAACTACAGAGAATTCAACAGAGTTGTTGGTGGGGGTATATGTGTGGGTCAGACTAAATGGGTGATTTGTATTAAGGAAGGCCTTAGTGTGATGAACACTGGGTGTTATACATAAATGATGAATCACCAAATTCTATTCTTGAAACCAATATTATATTTTACATTAACTAACTAGAACTTAAATATAAACAAAAAATAGATAATGTTGGAATTACATACTCTTTAAGTATACGTGAGATTGTAAAATATTTTTCTGTTTACAATAATAATGTGAATTTGAGAAAATATTGAAAACATAATTAAAGAACAAAAATGTCAGCAATATTACTACTTAATTTCAATCATAATTATTTTTAAGGTACATACCCTCTGTCTCTTTTAAGTGTGCATGTGTATGTGCATGTAATGTTCATTTTCTTTTTTCAAAAAAATGAGGTCATACCTCACAATAGTGGAATATTTTCACTTAATTATATTTTACAGACATTATCTACATCATTAAATGTTCTTCAACATCATGTTTAATGATTGGTTAGTGGAAGTTTTATTGGTATGGATGTATAATTTTTAATGAGTATTATTGGATATTTAGTCTGTTGTTATTCATTATAAATAAAACTTCGAAGTGTTCTTCACTATGGTGTACATCTGAAACTAAT
Organism: Spilogale gracilis; assembly: GCA_004023965.1. Classification (NCBI taxonomy): domain Eukaryota; kingdom Metazoa; phylum Chordata; class Mammalia; order Carnivora; family Mephitidae; genus Spilogale; species Spilogale gracilis. The sequence goes on along the minus strand of PITA01011856.1, from coordinate 28,327 downwards.
GTAGTAATATTTTGTGTCAATTACACTCAAATTTTAAGGATTTTTTTTAAATAAAGGAACATATAAAGTCAATAAAACTGAGGTAGTAGATCTTAAAAAAAATGTTTTTGAAATAACACCTTGATACACGTGCATTATTTCCTTAGTGTAAATCTCTCTTTTAGGAATAAGGGCATGTATAATTATATAGCTTTTGACGAACGTTGACACATTATACTGGAATTTAAAAAATAATCAAAAAAGTAAAAAAGAAAGACTACTAATTTCTGTTCCCACAAATCATGGATGAAAGTGGCCATTTTCTTGTACTTTTCCAAGAATATTATTATTTCTTAAAATACTTTGATAATTAGATGGGTAAAAAAATATATTTAGGTGCTGCATCTTTCTTCAGACAGTGGAGCACATTCACTGCCTCCCAGGCTCTGCTTCTTAGACATCTGTTCTACCTCGTCTTTGTGTGAAACATGGGAAGGTATGGCAGAACAATCAGTCTGCCAAGAGTTTGCTGTTGATGGGAGGAAGTGCCTAATAAGATAAAAAAAGCTAGTTTGTTTTTTTTTAAATATAACTTATTTGGGAGAGGTTCTGCCAATTTTTCCCCTTATATTTATTTACTGTTTAATTTTCTTTCTTGTCCTTTGCTGACTTTTGTCTACTTTTTTTAAAGCCTGTTCATCATTATTTTATTGATGTCTAAGAACTGTTTCTACTTTAAGTCACCTTAATCTGGGGAATATTCTACATGCACTTTTCCTTTTGTCATTTGGTTTTCAATTTTGTGACTATTGTTACATTAAAATATTACCAATTCTGGGGAGCCTGTGTGGCTAAGTCAGTTAAATATCTGCCTTCAGCTCTGGTCATGATCTCAGGGTCCTGGGAATAAGGCCCACATTTTTGGACTTCCTGCTCAGTGGGGAGTCTGCTTGCCCCTCTGCCCCCCTCCATTCATGCTTTCTGTCTGTTTCTCTCAAATAAATAAATAAAATTAAAAAAAATAATAAAGGCACATTGGTGGCTCAGTCATTAAGCATCTGCCTTTGGCTTAGGTCATGATTCCAGAGTCCTGGGATGGAGCCCTGCATCAGGCTCCCTGCTCTGGAAGAAGCCTGCTTCTCCCTCTCTCACTCCCCCTGTTTGAGTTCCCTCTCTAGCTGTGTTTCTATCTGTCAAATAAATAAATAAATAAATAAATAAATAAATAAATAAATAAAATATTTAAAAAATAATAATAGTTATTATCATTTCATATATTTGACTTCCTTCACATACATATTATCTTAATTGTTTTTAAATTAGTCATACATAGGCAGCACATAAGGGCTAATATTTCACTTAGCATATTGGATTCCTATCTGTATTTCTTTGACACCCTTTATGCACATACCTTATTGTGGTTTATTTTTAAGGGATTATCTCCAAATAAATGCAATGTCCAAAACCTAACTATACAGTATGATTTATTATTAAAAGTAATCTGTAATTCTGTCAAGAGGTTCCATATAGCGCAAAGTATCAATCAGATGCATAGTGTGGAAATAAGAAAGCTACAGAGTTGATAAGTAGATTTCTATTGCCCTTTGCAGTGGTTTCCTGAAAATCTTTTATCAAATTCATGGCTGGAGCTGAACCACATGCTGTATCCCTTGTCAGACATTCTTTTCCAAAAAGGATATCTAATAACTTTATGAAAGTATGTGCCGAAGAATAATCACAAGCCTTTGGGGGATTCTCCATCAAGACTTTCAGTACTGAGTGTCTCATTTTCAGATTATAAATCTGCCCCTATAACTTGAACTTTGGAAGGTTCAGCTGAACTGAGAAGCAATGAAAAGGATTGGTGGATTGCTTCCTCTCCCTGTGCAGTAATGGGACATAAGCACTATCCACAGGCTTTTGAATCCTAACTAGTTTACAATGCATCAGAAATTAGACCTTTAGGATTTATATAGGTTATCTATTTGTGGATCCTATGTACAAGTATTATTTATGTACTTAAAATACAGCTCTTGCTGCCATATGGCTTTTAAAATGTTAAACTATGCTTAAATAAAACATACAATCAAGAGCTTTTAAGTTGGAGGGAATCATCTCATTAAACAATCATAGGAGGAAACAGGTTGAGAGATCTGAAGGTGACCTTTTGAGTTAGCCTTCAATAATCATTTTTACTCTCAGGCAGAGATATCTAGGATGTAGAAGTCAGTAGGTATGGACAATTAAGGATAAGTCATAGTAGTGTGATCTGGGAGGGGTACCTCCCTGACCCTTTTCTGTTATGTAGTGCATGAAATTCTGTCAGTATATCCCTTTAAGATGAGAAAATTTTCAAGGTATATCAGCTAAAATACTATACCAGACAACTGAGATTAAAATCCTATATTTAATGATGAATTATCCAGGAAGAGGCAGGAAATAAATCTGGGAGAATCTGTATTTAGTTGATAATACTGTGAAATACCAGATTGAAGCGCACAGAATTCCTTAAATAAAATACCTCAGAAGGGACACCTGGCTAGCTCAGTTGGTAAAGTGTAGGACTCTTGACTTTGACACAGGTCATGATCTCAGTGTCATGGAATTGAGCCCTCTCTCAGTCCCTCTGCTTGTATATACATAGTCCCTCTGTATATATACCTAGTATTTACTTACTTACTTACTTATTTATTTATAAGGAATTTATAATTGTGGCTTTGGGGTTGAAAATATTGTTATGGGGTGCCTGGGTGGCTCAGTTGTTTAAGCAACTGCCTTTGGCTCAGGTCATGATCCCATAGACCTGGGATCGAGCCCCATATCGGGCTCCCTGCTCAGCAGGAAGCCTGCTTCTCCCTCTATCACTCCCCCTGATTGTATTTCTCTCTGTCAAATAAATAAAATATTTTTAAAAAGAAAATATTGTTATATAAAATTTATCTGTATTACACAGTAGTACAGTAGTACACACACACACACACACACACACAACCATACAGGCACACATACAGTTACACAAATTTATTTTTTCAGATTTATTGATTTAGATCAACAAAACAGCTGCAACTTTTTTGTATTTGTTTGTTTGTTTGTTTGTTTGTTTGCAATTACAACATTACCAGTATTCAGTTAACAGAATAACAATCGTTTCATTGAAGCTGCATCAAAACAACTGAAGATGGGGCACCTGGGTGGCTCAGTTGGTTAAGTGACTGCTTTAGGCTCAGGTCATGATCCTGGAGACCCAGGATCAAGCCCCCCATTGGGCTTCTTGCGCAGCGGGAAGCCTGTTTCTCCCTCTCTCAGTCCCCCTGCTTGTGTTCCTGCTCTATCTGGGTTTCTCTCTGTCAAATAAATAAATAAAATATTTAAAAAAATAAAAAACAACTGAAGATGAAAAATTTCCATCCCAGTGGAGGGGGAGGACCAAGATGGAGGAGGTGTAGGAGACCTAGATATTATAAGGTCCCAAGAGTTCAGCTAGATTGTTATCAAACCAGCCTGAACACCTACAAACTCAACAGGAGATAAAAGAGAAGAAGAGCAGAAATTCTAGAAACAGAAAAGTGGCCACTATCTGGAAGGTAGGACGTATGGAGAAGTGAATCTGAGATGACATTTGGGAAGATAGAATGCAGGAGGAGGGGCTGTCTCCTGGCCAGAAGTAGAGCAGCAGAGTACAAAATCAGAGCTTTTAGAAGTCTGCTTTACTGGGGCGCCTGGGTGGCTCAGTTGGTTAAGCGACTGCCTTCGATTCAGGTCATGATCCCGGAGACCAGGGATCAAGCCCCACATCGGGCTCCCTACTCGGCGGGAAGCCTGCTTATCCCTCTCTCACTCCCCCTGCTTGTGTTCCCTCTCTCTCACTGTGTTTCTCTCTGTCAAATAAATAAAATCTTAAAAAAAAGAAGTCTGCTTTACTGAGGGATGTTGCTCCAGAGGCTAAGCTGGGGTGGGGGTGGCGGTGGTGGTGTAACCCTCACTTTGATAATGTGGTCTCATGACTCACAGGGTAAAGAAGGACCTGGGGTGCCTGAGTGTGGCAGAGCTCCCAGATATCAGATCAGGGAAGCTGGCTGCAGAGTTGGAGCAGAAGTGTGGGCTCTTAGCTTGGGGTTACCTTAAACCATGGTCCAAGGCATAGTCTGGCCACTGCTCTTCCAAAAGGGACCCCACGCATTGAGTGCAGCCAAAGACCACAGAGACAGGCATGATTGACAGATTTTCTTTGAGGGCGCACTGAAGAGTGTGCCCCAAGCTTTCAGCTCCTCTGAGATGGAGATTGGGAGGATGCCATCATCATTTTTCTCCTCCAGAGCTGTACAGAAAGTGTTCAGGGCACAAAAGCTACTAATAGTAAACCCGAGCAGATTACTTCGAACTAAAATCTAACCAAGTTGAAATTTAAAATTTAAAAAAAAACCTATTAATGAGGTGTAATAAAAAATGGAGGCACTTACTGCTAAGAAAAATGAGCCAGAAAGAGAATTAGTGATATAGAAGACGAAATGATGGAGAATAAAGAAGCTGAGGAAAAGAGAGACAAACAACTTCTGGACCATGAGAATAGAATTTGAGAGATAAGTGATACCATAAGATGAAACAATATTAGAATAATTGGGATCCCAGAAGAAGAAGAAGAAAGAGAGAGAGGAGTAGAAGTTATAGTGGAACAAATTATAACAGACAATTTCCTTAATTTGGCAAAGGGAACAAGCATCAAAATACAGAAGGCACAGAGAACCCCCCTCAAAGTAAATAAAAATAGGTCCATACCCTGTCATCTAGCAGTAAAACTTACTGGCATATTCTGGACACTAAATGAGGAAAAATATGCAGCCAAGAATACCATATCCCGCTAGGCTGTCACTGAAAATAGAAGGAGAGAAAAAACGCTTCCAGGACAAACAAAAACTTAAAAAAAAAAATCAAACACCAAACCAGCCCTACACGAAATATTGAAAGGGTCTTTTAAGCAAAGAGAGAGCCTAAAAGTAACAGTGCAGAAAGGAACAGAGACAATATACACTAAGAGTCACCTTACAGGCAATACAATAGCACTAAATTCATATCTTTCAATAGTTACCCTAACTGTACATGGGCTATATGCCACAATTAAATGACACGGGGTGTCAGAATAGATAAAAAAAAGACCCATCAATACACTGTCTGCAAAAATTCATTTTAGTTCCAAAGACAACTCCAGAATCAAAGTGAGTGGATGGAAACAATTTACCATGATAAAGGATATCAAAAGATAGCTGGAGTGGCAAACCTTATATCCAACAAATTATATTATAAACCAAAGACTCTAATAAGATTTGAAGAAGGACACAATATCATACTTAAAGGGTCTGTCCAACAATAAGACCTAACAATTTTAACTAACATGGGAGCAGCCAATTATATAAACCAATTAATAACTAAATCAAAAAACACACAAACAATAATACAATAAGAGTAGGGGACATTCACACCCCCCCTCACTGAAATGGACAGATCATCTTACCAAAATTTCAACAAAGAAATAGAGACTTTAATCGACACACTGGACCAGATGGATATTACAGATATATTTAGAACATTCCTTCCCAAAGCAACACTAGTTCTTCTCTAGTGTACATGGAAAATTATCCAGAATAGATCACATCCTGGGTCACAAATCAGGTCTCAACAGGTACCAAAAGATTGAGATCATTCCCTGCATATTTTCAGACCACAGTGCTTTGAAACTGGAACTTAAGCACAAGAGGAAAGTTGGAACGAACTCAAATACATGGAGGCTAAAAAACATCCTACTAAAGAATGAATGGGTCAACCAGGAAATTGAAGAAGAATTTTAAAAATGCATGGAAACTAATGAAAATGAAAACACATCTGTTCAAAAACTTTGGGGCACAGCAAAGGTGGTCCTGAGAGGAAATTATATAGCAATACAAGTCTTTCTCAAGAAAGAAGAAAGGTCTCAAGTATACAACCTAACCCTATACCTAAGGGAACTGGAGAAAGAAGAGCAAACGAAGCCTAAACCCAGCAGGAGAAGAGAAATAATAAAGATCAGAGCAGAAATCAATGAAATAGAAACCAAAAGAACAGTAGAACAAATAAATGAACCTAGGAACTGGTTCTTTGAAAGAATTAACATGATTGATAAACACCTGGCCATACCTATCAAAAAAGAACAGAGAAAGGACACAAATTAATAAAATCATGACTAAAAGAAGAGAGATCACAACCAACACCAAAGAAATACAAATGAATATAAGAACATATTATGAGCAAATATACACCAGCAAATTTGACCATCTGGAAGAAATGCGTGCATTCCTAGAGACATATAAACTACCAAAACTGAACCAGGAAGAAACAGAAAACCTGAACAGACCCATAACCAGTAAGGATATTGAAGAAATCATCAAAAATCTCCCAACAAATAAGAGCACAGGGCCAGATGGCTTCCCAGGGCAATTCTACAAAACATTTAAAAAATAATTAATATCTATTCTCCTGAAACTGTTCCAAAAAACAGAAATGGAAGGAAAACTTCTGGACTGATTTTATGAGGCCAGCATTACCTTGATCCCAAAACCAGACAAAAATCCTATCAATAAGGGAGAATTACCGGGGCGCCTGGGTGGCTCAGTTGGTTGGGCAACTGCTTTCAGCTCAGGTTATGATCCTGGAGTCCCGGGATCGAGCCCCACATCGGGCTTCCTGCTCGGCGGGAAGCCTGCTTCTCCCTCTCTCAGTCCCCCTGCTTGTGTTCCCTCCCGATCTGTGTTTCTCTCTGTCAAATAAATAAATAAAATCTTAAAAAAAATAAGAGAATTACAGTCCAATATCCACAATGTACATAGATGGAAAAAATTCTCACCAAAATTCTAGCCAATAGGATCCAACAGTACATTGAAAGGATTATTCACCACAACCAAGTGAGATTTATTCCTGGGCTGCAAAGTTGGTTCAACATCTGCAAATCAATTTGATACAATACATCAATAAAGGAATGAACAAGAATCATATGATAATCTCAATATATGTTGAAAAATATTTGACAAAGTACAACATTGTTTCTTGATCAAAACTCTACAGAGTGTAGGGATAGAGGGTATATACCTCAAAATCATAAAAGCCATCTATGAAAATCCCACAGCAAATATCATTCTCAATGGGGAAAACCTGAGAGCTTCTCCCCTAAGGTCAGGAACACAGCAAGGCTGTCCACTATCACCATTACTATTCAACATAGTATTACAAGTCCTAGCCTAAGCAGTCATACAACAAAAAGAAATAAAAGGCACCCAAATCATCAAAGAAGAAGTAAAACTCGCTCTTTGCAGATGATATGGTACTTTATGTGGAAAATGGAAAACCCAAAAGACTCCACTCCAAAACTGCTAGAACTCATGCAGGAATTCAGTGAAGTGTCAGGATATAAAATCAATGCACAGAAGTCAGTTGGATTTCTATACACCAATAGCAAGACAGAAGAAAGGGGAATTAAGGAGTTTATTCCATTTACAACTCCACCCAAAATGACAAGATAGCTAGAAATAAACATAACCAAAGAGGCAAAGTATTTGTACTCAGAAAACCATAAAGTACTCATCAAAGAAATTGAGGAAGACACAAAGAAATTGAAAAATGTTCCATGATCATGGATTGGAAGAACAAATATTGTGAAAATATCTATGCTACCTAGAGAAACCTACACATTTAAAGCAATGCCTATCAAAATACCATCAACTTTTTTCAAAGAAATGGAACAAATAATCCTAAAATATATATGGAACAAGAAAAGACCCCAAACAGACAGAGGAATGTTGAATAAGAAAACCAAAGTTGGCAGCATCACAATTCCATACTTCAATCTCTATTACAAAGCAGTAATTATCAAGATAGTATAGTATTGGCATAAAAACAGACACATAGTTTAAGGAACAAATAGAGATCCCAGAAATGAACCTTCAACTCTATGGACAACTAATCTTTGACAAAGCAAGGATAAATGTCCAATGGAAAAAAAGGACATTCTTTTCAACAATTGGTGTTGGGAAAATTGGACAGCCACACACAGAGGAATGAAACTGGACCATTTCCTTACCCCCCACACGAAAATGGACTTAAAGTGGATGAAAGACCTCAATATAAGACAGGAATTTATCAAAACCCTTGAGGATGATGCAGGCAGCAACCTCATAGACCTCAGCTGCTGCAACTTCTTCCTAGAAACAGTGCCAAAGGCAATGGAAACAAGGGCAAGAATGAACTATTGGGACTTCATAAAGATGAAAAGCTTTTGCACAGCAAAAGAAACTGTCAACCAAACCAAAAGACAACTGACAAAATTGGAAAAGATATTTGCAAATGACATATCATATAAAGAACTAGTATCCAAAAATCTATAAAAAAATATCAAATTCAACACCTAAAGAACAAATAATCCAATCACGAAATGGGCAGAAGAAGTGAACAGACATTTCCCCATAGAAGACATCTAAATGGGCTGGGGAAGATGGCGGAAGGCCAGGTGACCACATTTCCGGGAGTTCCCTGAAGTGAGCTCAATTCCAGAAAAAAAAAAAAAAAAAAAAAAAACACTACAGGGCCACTGTGAGCACCCATGAAATCAGCATGAAATGTGATATTTCAAGCTTCTGGATCACCTCGGGAGACAAAGACAATTGGCAAAAAGGTAGAAACAAGGGAGAGCGACCGGAGGCTTACCCCCAGAGACAGGGGTGTTGGGGAGGAAGCCCACAGAGCTGAACCATTGAAAGCAAATAGTCCAGCATGAAAGTGCTCTGTGCTCCGGGAATAACAGCCGATTATGGTCTGATTCAGGGCGAGACAGAACCAGAACGCAGCAGAGCCAGTGGCACCGGAGTGTTTTTTTGCCACAGCAGCAGGGAGACGAGGACCTGCAGGGACAGAGAGTGCCCTGTGAGGTGCAAAGTCAGTTTTTCCACCACGGCAGCGGGGAGAAAGGAATCCGCAGGGAGAGGAAGTGCCCCACAGTGGGCTGGGGTGCAGAGTCTATCCCCCCACTGCTTAAGCCAGAGGAGCAGGGTTTTGCGGAGAGCAGGAGTGCCCTGTGCAGCACGGGGGATCTCAGCGAGAGTGGCAGGCAAGGAGTCTGTTTTTCCCCTGCTTTCTCTTTTTTTTTTTTCTTTCATTCTTTATTTCTCTTTACTCTGCTGCTTTTCTCTCCCCCTTCTCTCCACCCCATGGGCCGGGCGCGGACCCCCCAGGGAAGTCAATTTTGCAGACTTGCAAGGGACTTGAGGAGCCACGGGTCCCCTGGCACAGACAAGGTCACGCGATCCAAAAGAAGTTGTGGTTTTGAGGTGGGGGAGTGAAGCGACAAGCGGGGGCATGGGCAGAAATCAATCCAGCATCTGTGCCTGCCCGGCTGTGACAGGCTGCCAACCAGGAGGTAGGAAAGAGCCTCTCTCTGTGTAGAGGCTCTCTCTGGGAAGAAGGTCTGGGCGCAGACATCTTGTTCCGACCTGACTCCCTCAGCAGCTGAAAAAGGACATAAAAGAACAATGCTCCGCCACCAGAAATTGTAACCTGACAAACTGGTTACCATGGAGAACAGTCTCTAGCAAGGGGGCGTAGAGACGCAGCCCAGGTAGAAGGGACTGAAAACAGCGCAGCAGGTCCCGCCCCCAGAAAGCAAGCCAGAAGCACAGGAGGACAGCACCCAAACTGTAAAACCCCAACATCAGGGGGAAAGGAAATTTATTAAACTCCTGGTACTGACTACACGTACCAAAAGCTCTACACTTTATTGATACAGTTTTCCACTTTATTTGCTTTTTAAATTTCTTTTCTATTTTTACTTTTAAGGCTTCCATTTTAAATTTAAAAATACATTCTCACGGTTTTTCTTCTATCAATTTTAACCCCCTTTTTTATCACAATGTGATACTCAATACAACACCCCATAACATTTTTTTTACCTTGAAATTTTTTCAAGCACACTACTGTATTTTCTGCTGTCATTGCCTCTTGTTTCCTGTTTCTTTTCTCTGTTTTTCCCTTTCTTTTCTCTTCTTTTCTTTATTCTCTCTTTTACATATACATGTAGTTATGAGCTTCAAATCAATCCCACATCCCTATTCAATACTACCCCTATATACAACCAGTTCTAATCTCCCTATATCTTTAGAAAGTGGGCTCCTCCAACAATAATAACAAGACAAACTCGGGAGCATCTGAAACGCATTCCTTGCCCACAAGGAGTGTCTGACCTCACCTTCTCACTCAAGTCTGTCAGTGTTTCTGTGTAATTGTCTTTGCTTTTGTATTATAAAATACTGGTCTTGGGGGTCATATATATTAGGCTTCGCTTTTTGATCTCTTCATTTACCCTTGATAGTCCTTTTCTGTACCCTTTAACAGTTTTATACCATATAAATCCTACCACCGGGCCCCACTCTGGCAGGGGTTTCTTTCCTTGCTTCCTCTCTTCCGTTTTCTTGTTTCTTTCTCCTCCCTTTTCGGTGGTGAACTCTGGTTACTCCAATACCTTCCAACGACCAATTCACCTAGATCGTGGCTGATATAGTTAGCCATACACCACCTCAACCACTCCTCGCCACAATGACTCGGAGGAGGAACATCCAACAGAAAAGAATCCCGAGACTGCAACCCCGGTCACAGAATTACTGGAAATGAACATAAACAATATGACAGAAATGGAATTCAGGACAGCAATTGTCCAAGCAATGGCTAATTTAGAAAAGAACATTAGTCTCAAAGTGGAAGCCATAGCAACAGAAGTGAAAGCTGAGGGTAGAAAGGCTATAGATGATATGCAATCTAATTTAAATATGCGAACAGCCACAGTAAGTGAAGCTGAAGATCGTATCAGTGATTTAGAAGACAGATGGATTAAGAAGGAGGAGCAAGAAGAGTCTTGAAGCAAACAGCTAAAATCCCATGAAAACAGAGTAAGGGAAATAAATGATGTCATGAAATGCTCCACTATCAGAATTATTGGAATCCCCGAAGGAGTTGAGAGAGTGAGAAGCCTAGAAGATATTGTTGAACAAATCATGGATGAAAATTTCCCAAATCTGGGGAATGAAACAAATGTCCTAGAAGCAGAGAAGACACCCCCCAAGATCAATGAGGCCACAAAAAGCTCCAGGCACATAATAGTAAAATTCGCGAATCATAAAACCAAAGAATATGTCTTAAGGGCAGCTAGGAGATAGCGATCCCTTACCTATAGAGGGAGGACCATCAGAATAATGTCAGACCTTTCCACAGAAACCTGGCAAGCCAGAAAGGACTGGCAAGACATATTCAGGAAGTTACATGACAAAAATATGCAACCAAGGATAATGTATCCAGCAAGGTTGACTTTCAAAACGGAAGGAGAAATAAAGAGCTTCCAAGACCGCCAAGGTCTAAAAGATTATGCAACCAACAAACCAGCACTACAAGAAATGCTAAGAGGGGTTCTGTAGAAGAGAAACGAACCCAAGAGTGACACAAAACAGAAATTTACAGAGGTAATCTATAGAAACATGAATCCCATAGGCCACATGATGTCAATACAAACGTATTTATCAATAATCACTGTCAATGTGAACTGCCTATATGCTCCAATAAAAAGACACAGGGTTGCAGACTGGATAAAACAACAGGACCCATCCATATGCTGTTTACAAGAGACTCATCTTGAATCTAAAGACACTTCCAGATTGAAAGTGAGGGGATGGAAAACCATCTTTCATGCCAATGGACCCCAAAAGAAAGCTGGGGTAGCGATTCTCATATCAGACAAATTGGAGTTTAGTTTAAAGATTGTAGTTAGAGACACAGAATACATCATCCTTAAAGGGTTTCTACATCAAGAAGATCTAACAATTGTAAATATTTATGCCCCCAACATGGGAGCAGACTACTACATAAGCCAACTGTTAAACAAAATAAAGAATCATATTGATACGAATACATTAATATAGGAGATCTCAACACAGCACACTCAGCAATGGACAGATCATCTAAACAGAAAATCAACAAAGAATCAAGAGCGTTGAATGACACATTGGACCAGCTGGATCTCATAGATATATTCAGAACATTCCACCCTAAAGCAGCAGAATACTCATTCTTCTCTAGTGCACATGGAACTTTCTCCAGAATAGACCACATACTAGGTCACAAATCAGGGCTCAACCGATACCAGAAGATTGAAATTATTCCCTGCATATTCACTGACCACAATGCCATGAAACTGGAACTCAACCACCATAAAAAGTTCAACAGAAAATCAAACACTTGGAAGCTAAAGACGATCCTGCACAAGAATATGTGGGTCAACCAAGAAATTAAAGAAGAACTGAAACACTTCATGGAAACCAATGAGAATGAAGATACACTGATCTACACTGATACAGCAAGGGCAGTCTTAAGGGGGAAATTCATAGCCATCCAAGCCTCACTCAAAAAACTTGAAAAATCCCGAATACACCAACTCTCATTACACCTTAAAGAACTGGAAAATCAACAAAAAATTAAACCAACCCCCCCCAAGGCGGGAAACAATAAGTATTAGAGCTGAGATGAATGACTCAGAAACTAGAGATACAGTAGAAGGCATCAACAGAACTAGAAGCTGATTCTTTGAAAAAAATCAATAATATTGATAAACCATTGGCCAAACTAATCCAAAACAAAAGGGAGAAGACCCAAATTAATAAAATCATGAATGAAAGGGGAGAGATCATAACTAACACCAAGGAAATAGAAACAATCATCAAAAATTACTATCAACAACCCCCAAACTACTAGAATTCATCCAACAATTCGGTAATGTGGCAGGATACAAATCAATGCACAGAAATCATTTGCGTTCTTATACACTAACAATGAAAAAATAGAAAGGGAAATCAGAGAATAGATTCTGTTTACTATAGCACCAAAACCATAAGACACTTAGGAATAAACCTAACCAAAGAAGTCAAGGATCTGTGCTCGAGGAACTACAGAACACTCATGAAAAAATTGAAGAAGACACAAAAAGATGGAAGAGCACTCCATACTCATGGATCGGAAGAACAAACATTGTCAAAATGTCTGTACTACCCAGAGCAATCTACACTTTCAATGCCATTCTGATCAAAATTCCACCAACATTCTTCAAAACGCTGGAAGAAACAATCCTAAAATTTATATGGGACCAAAAAAGACCCCAAATCACTAAGGAATTGCTGAAGAAGAAAAGCAAAGCTGGGGGCATCTCATTACCTGTTTTCAGGCTTTATTACAAAGCTGTGATTACCAAGACAGCATGGTATTGGCACAAAAACAGAGAAATAGACCAATGGAAATGACTGGAGAGTCCAGATATGGAATCACAAATATATGGGAAAATCATCTTTGAAAAAGCAGGAAAAAATATCCAGTGGAAAAAAGCACAGTCTCTTCAATAAATGGTGCTGTGAAAATTGGACAGCTACGTAAAGAAGAATGAAACTAGACCATTCTCTTACACCACACGCAAAGGCAAACGCAAAATGGATGAAAGACCTCAATGTGAGGCAGGAATCCATCAAAATCCTGAAAAAGAACATAGGCAGTAACCTCTTTGACATCGGCCACAGCAACTTCTTTCAAGACACGTCTCCAAAGGCAAAGGAGACAAAAGCGAAATGAACTTCTGGGACTTCATCAAAATAAAAAGCTTCTGTACAGCAAAGGAAACAGTCAACAAAACAAAGAGGCAACCCACAGAATGGGAGAAGATATTTGCAAATGACACTACAGACAAAGGCCTGGTATCCAAGATCTATAAAGAACAACTCAAACTCAACATCCAAAAAGAAGATGAACACATCAAAAAATGGGCAAGAGACATGAAGAGGCATTCTCCATAGAAGATATACAAATGGCTAACAGACACATGAAAAAATGTTCAGCGTCACTAACTATCAGGGAAATCCAAATCAAAACCACACTGAGATACCACCTTACACCAGTCAGAATGACCAAAATTAACACGTTGGGAAACAACACATGTTGGAGAGACTGGAGAAAGGGAAACCCTCTTACACTGTTGGTGGAATGCAAACTGGTGAAGCCTCTTTGGAAAACAGTGTGGACATTCCTTAAAAAATTAAAAATAGAGCTACCCTATGACCCTGCCATTGCACTACTGGGCATTCTCCCCAAAGATACAGATGTAGTGAAAAGAAGGGCCGTATGTACCCCAATGTTCATCGCAGCAATGGTCACAATCACCAAACTGTGGAAAGAGCCAAGGTGCCCATTAACAGATGAATGGATAAAGAAGAAGTGGTACATATATACAATGGAATACTATGCCTCCATCAGAAAGGATGAGTATCCAACTTTTGTAGCAACATGGACTGGACTGGAAGAGATTATGCTGAGTGAAATAAGCCAAGTAGAGAAAGTCAAGTATCACATGGTTTCACTTACTTGCGGTGCATGAGGGGTAACCTGGAGGACAGTGGGAGAAGGAAAGTAAATGGGAACAGGGTAATCCAGGGAGAGAAACAAAACAACAGAGACTTTGGACACAGAAACAAACTGAGGGACTTGGAGGGAGGGGGTGGAGGGATGGGAGAGCCTGGTCGTGGGTACTGGGTGCACCTATTTCGTGGAGCACTGGGTGTGGGGAATGGGGAATGAATCTTGGAACAGTGGGAAGAAAAATTAAGTAACAATAAAAAAAAGACATCTAAATGGCTAAGAAACACATGAAAAAATGCTCAACATCACTCAGTACCAGGGAAATACAAATGAAAACCACAGTGAGATATCACCTCACTCAGGTTGGAATGGCTAAAATTAACAAATCAGTTAATAAATTAACAAATGAAAGACATTGGCAAGAATGTGGGAAAGAGGAATCCTCCTACACTGTTTTGTGGAATTGCAAGCTCATGCAGCCAGTCTGGAAAACAGTATGGAGATTCTTCATGAAGTCAAAAATACCCTATTACCCATCATTTGCACTACAGGGTATTTACCCGAAAGATACAAATGTAGTGATGTGAAGAGTCATATGCACCTGAATGTTTATAGATAGAGACAATGCCCACAATAGCCAAACTATGGAGAGAACCTAGCTGTCTGTGAACAGATAAATGGATAAAGAAGACTACACACACACACACACACACACACACACACACGCACACAGACCCATACACACTCTGGAATACTATGCAGTCATCAAAAAGAAAGAAAGCCTGCTATTTGCAATGACATGGATGGAACTGGAGGGTATTATGCTGAATTAAATGAGTCAATTAGAGAAAGACAGTTATCATATGATCTCTCTGTTATGAAGAATTTGAGAGGCAGTGTTGGGGGTCGTAGGCAGTGGGGAGGGAAAAAATGAAACAAGATGGGACCAGGGAGGGAGATAAACCATAACAGACTCTTAATCTTAGGGAACAAACAGGGTTGCTGGGGAGTGGGTTGGGAAGGATAGGGTGCCTGGGTTATGGACATTAGGGAGGATATGTTCTATGGTAAGTGCTGTGAATTGTGTAAGACAGATGATTCATAGACCTCTACCTCTGAAGCAAAGAATACATTATATGGTAATTAAAAAAAAAAACACCTTACATCCCCAAATGTAACTAATTTGTGCTGTGCACCAAGAAACCACTTTAAGTTTTCATTCCAATTTGCAACTCTCAGACTATACCAGGCTAGGGTAGTGGCTATTGAAAATACCACCAGGACAGAGCTAGCTAAAGACACATTAGGTAGTGTTAAGTATAAGAAAAAAGGCACTACAGTTTAAAAACAAATCTAACACAGTTCTACATTTCAGGTTTTTTTTTCTTTAAAAGAAGTGACTGTGTACAGGAGGCTAAATATTTTATGAACGAGAAAAAAAAAACTGCACTAGTACCAACTTACTCATCATGATCTTAACTTTCTTCATCTTCCTCATCATCATCCTCTTCATCTTCCTTGTCTTCCTCCTCTTCCTTCTTTTTCTTGCTCTTTTCAGCCTTGATAACTCCCTTTTTTTGCCATATCAGACTTTCCTTTATCCCGGTAAGCAGCAATATACTTTTCATATTTTTTCCCTTCAACTTAGAAGCCCTCTTTTCTTAAGGTTGCTTGTCATCTGCAGCAGTGTTATTCCACATTTCTCCCAGTTTCTTTTGCAACATCACCAATGGATAAGCTGGGATGTATTCCTTTGATTTTTAGGTGATGTTCAGAACAAAACAAGAGAAAGGCCAAAGAAGGCCTCTTGGGTATACTGGGATCCTTGAACTTCTTTTTTGTTTCCTCTTTAAGAGGGAAAATAAATTTTTATTTCTGTTTAACCGCAGGCCTTGTCTGCCTTTGCCATGTTTTCAAATTTTCATTTCTCTTTAGCAGACATGGTCTTCCACCTTTCTGAGCACTTCTTGGAAACTCTGAGAAGCTGAAGCATCTGGGTGATTCTTCTTGTACTCTTCTAGTCAAGTCTGGACAAAAATTCATATGATTATATTTTGTCTTGGCTTCTTAGGCTCTCCTTTGCCCATGTTTAATTATTTTCCTCAGCGAGGCACGGAGCTGCCCAGTGCCTGTCTGGCTCTTACTTGCTCCAGTGCTGTCTCTATGGAGCTCAATGTACTGCAATATATTTATTTATTTTTGAGAGAGAGAGTGAGCAATAGAGAGCACATGAGTGCAAGGGTGAGGAGCCAAAGGAGAGAGAATATCAAGCAGACTCCCCAGTGAGGGCAGAGCCTGGGGCTTTATCTCATGACCCCAAGATTATGACCTGAGACAATATCAAGAGTCAGACACTTAACAAACTGAGTCACCCAAGTGACCATGTAAATTATCCTTGTAGGTAGCAAATTAAGTTTTCTTCTTAACTGGAGTTCATTTTCTAAGGTTAACATTTTCTGGGGCCTGTTTACTTTTAGAAAATTACTTTCCAGAAGGTAGGAACCAATATTACAGAATTATGTAGCCATTGCATCACATATCTAAATTCACAGTTTATGAAATAGGGACCTGGGCAATCACAGCTCAAGGAGGAGTAGAACAAATACTAGCATCAAGGTCTACCTGTCCAAGGTTCTTTCTTTCTGCTGGGTGCTAGTGCTTCCATTCTCTACTATCATACTTTTTGTTTATTCAGAAAATGGCTTCCTTGTGATCTTTTGTTTGATTGAGGACCAGATTAATGGTAAGCCAAATTTACTAAGTTGTTTTCTCCTGCAGTACATATAACAAAATAGAATGTTTAAATGAACCATCTTACCATTCTCTTTGAAACCTCTGGTGTCAGAAATAGTATTTCAGTCTTGTTTCATTCAAAATGTATTAAATTTAAAGATAAGTGCGTAAGATCATAGGATTGGGGTAAGACCCCTAAAGGGATATGCACTGACTTTTCTTCAGTTCACATGGAGAGTAATATCAGTTATCCAGACTTGAATAAAATAGCATTGTAATTAATGAAAAGAAGTATTTTGCTTGGGACCTAGAATTGACTATGATCTCAATCTTGTGGGTGTTTGACCTGTCAGACTTTAAAGCAAACATTGTAGAAAGGGACATCTGGGTGCCTCAGTTGGTTAAGCATCTGTCTTTAGCTTAGGTCATGATCCCAGGACTTGGGATTGATCCCTGCCTTGGATTATTGCTCAGTGGGGAGCTTTCTTCTCCCTCTGCATGTTTTTCCCTCTGTTTGTGCTCTCTCTCTTTGAAAAACAATAAATATTTTTTTAAATTGTGTTACAAAAGGTTAAGTGCCTAAGTTTAAGAAAAGAATAAAAATTTCATCTTTTATTTATATTGTGCTATACAGATTTAAAAGCAATTCCAAAAGTCTTCATTATATTTTTGGACTTTATAACAGCCATGTGAGATAGACAGCACAGGTATGCTTCTTATAGGCTATGCTACTTTTGGGGGGTTTATTAATTAATTAAAGTTTATTTATTTATTATTTATTTTAAGATAGTACAGCTAAGGGTGCCTGGGTGGCTCAGTCTTTAAACATCTGCCTTCAGCTCAGGTCATGATCTCAGGGTGATGAGATCCAGATCCACATGGTGCTCCCTGCCCTGCGGGAAGCCTGCTTCTCCCTTCTCTACTCCCTCTGCTTCATCCCCTCTCTCACTGTGTCTCTCTTTGTCAAATAAATAAATAAATAAATAAATAAATAAATAAATAAATCTAAACAGAATAGTACAGCTAAAGCCTAGGGAACACTAAAGCAATTTGGCAGTAAGTGGCTGTAACAAGACTAGAATCTAAGTCTTCTCACTTGTGACTCAGTATGCTTTCTAATTTTACTTATGCTTTTTTTTATTAAAAAGTTTATTTATTTATTTGACAGCGAGATCACAAGTAGGCAGAGAGGAGGAAGCAGGCTCCCTGCCGAGCAGAGAGCCCGACGTGGACCTCTATCCCAGGACCCTGAGATCATGACCTGAGCTGAAGACAGAGGCTTTAACCCACTGAGCCACCCAGGCACTCTACTTATGCTTTTTTAAATTAAGTAAGTAATCTCCATTATCAATGTTTTCATGTTCCATTTGTGTAGATAATTGCATTAATGTGAATAGTACATAAAACTCTATAATTCAAAGCTCAGTGTAGATGACCTATTAAGTAGAAGCTACTACTTTTTTAAAAAGATTGATTTAATGGTGCCCTGGTGGCTTCATGGGCCTCATATACAGTGATTTGAAGCACTAGAGTGAAGTTGATTTTGAAAATGAAAGGAGAGGGGCACCTGGATGACTCAGTCATTACGCATCTGCCTTCAGCTCAGATCATGATCCCAGAGTCCCCAGATCCAGTGCCACATTGGACTCCCTGCTCTGCAGGAAGCCTGCTTCTTCCTCTCTCACTCCCCCTCCTTGTGTTTCCTCTCTAACTGTGTTTCCACCTGTCAAATAAATAAATAAAATCTTAAAAAAAAGGAAAGAAAAATGAAAGGAGAGAGACAATGAGAAAGTTTAATAACCTATGGTGTAACATAAACTGTCAGCAATGACTTACTAGTTCTATCCAGGAAGGTCAAGAAGAAGACAACAGGTAGAAACCAAAATAAATAAGCCAAAAGATCCTCTACTCATTTAAGAATAACCACTTGAGGTTCAGCAAGAGGTATCTAGAGATTCTGCTGTTTAATGTTAGTAGCTTAGTTGATTAAAAAGAAAAGGTGCTACTCTCCTTGGGTCTTTAGGGAACCAGTGAAAATTAAATTTTTCTGTGCCAGGTACCAAGGAATTGAACTATAACATGGGTGTGGATACTTGGTATAAAGGAGCAAGTGAGAAACAGACTTTGAGCTATTATTGTTAGAAAGACATATGTAGGGCGCCCGGGTGGCTGGGTGGGTTAAAGCCTCTGTCTTTGGTTCAGGTCATGATCTCAGGATACTGGGATCAAGGCCCGCATCAGGCTCTCTACTCAGCAGGAAGCCTGCTCCTTCTTTCTCTCCACCTGCCTCTCTGCCTACTTGTGATCTCTCTCTTTGTCAAATAAAAATAAAATCTTAATATGTAAATATGATATAGAGGGTAAGAGTTAAAGATCATGGCGGTGCCTGGGTGGCTTAGTTGGTTAAGCGACTACCTTCGGCTCAGGTCATGATCCCGGAGACCCAGGATCGAGCCCCACATCAGGCTCCCTGCTCAGCGGGAAGCCTGCTTCTCCCTCTCTCACTCCCCTTGCTTGTGTTCCCTCTCCGGCTGTGTTTCTCTCTGTCAAATAAATAAAATCTTAAAAAAAATTAAAAAAATAAAGATCAAAGGGTTCACTTTGGGCTCAATAAATAAGATCAATGACAAGAAAAAGGGAAAAATTACCCCCTATGTGATCTCATAGCATAATAGATTTCCCATTACCTCTTCATACTTTATCCCCCTATTTGTCTGCCATTCCAAACATATTGGAAAATCTGTGAGTTCATGAAACATGTCCGTATTGTTCTCTGCTTTATCCTTAATGGCTTGTATGGTGCCAGACATTCAGTTAGATTTCAAACATATATGTTAATGGAAAGAAGGGAGGAAAAAAAAGAAGAGATACTGGAGAGAGTAGTGGAAAAGGCGAGAAAAGAATGGATGGTGAGAGAGACCAAGAAAAGAAACAAATTTACCTGAGATGGGCACTATTATGCTAATTGTATTTATGCAGTATATCTGCTTAAATGTTTATGTTTGGAATGTAGACCAAACAGCAATAAAATACTATACCATGTGTACTTTTCTGTATGTATGATTCAATAATGTGCCTTTGGAAAAAAAAAACTATAAAATATATTCAAATTACAAACTTGTAGTAGGCACTATTTCTTTTATTGAATTTCCCCTGCAGTAACTTTAAACTTAAAGTTTTTTTTCCCTATAATATGTTAATACCTGCTCTAAGAATATGCTACCATTTTCCTACAGACAATTAATTCTATATTCATAAATAAGCTTATGATTCTCAAATATGAAACCAGCCCTGCTCTTGCTTACCAATGGCTACAGAGAACTTTCTAGGGTCTTTAACTTTTTCTCCCTCATGTGCTTCAGATGCACTGAGACCTAAATGGAAATCATGTACTTGTCTATTCCTCTTTGTCTCTGTTTATAGTTCCATCGGTAAGGTTGTTTTCATCTATCAGGTAGTTCACAACTTTTACTTTGGAGCTGAGACGCTGTTTGTGTATATAAAATATGAGGTCAAAAGTAAAGTTTGGAGTAAGTAGCTAGTGCTTTGAAATCATAGCAACACACTGCAGAACTAGGAAGTCAAGACATGTTGGTTTCCCAGATCCTTGGTCCAAGAAATACATTGCTTTGGCTTATAGGGACCTAAGTTAAAGAACACTGAAAATGGTTCTTTTTCCTCCTTCTGTGATATTGAAATTCAAATGTGCTCATTTCCAGAAGCCACTTCATATAACATATGCTAAGTTATCATACCAAATTCCAACATTTGCTAACACAATTTCTTTCACTAGTCCTTTTAAAGTTTGTTATTTCCTCATGGAATTTAATAATTGTGTTTTAAAAAGCTACCATCTATACATACAGCTAGTTTCATGAGTATATTCAAACTTTAAGCATTTAAAAAGTGTTACAGATCATATTTTTTAAAGATTTAATTATTTATTTGAGAGAGAAAGAGAGAGTGAGAGAGAGAGAATGAGCCAGGAGGGGAGGGCAGAGGGAGAACTAAACTCCCCACTGAGCAGGGAGCCTGATGCCAGGCTCAATCCCAGGACCCTGAAGATTATCACTTGAGCCAAAAGCAGCCACTCCACTGGCTGGACCACCCAGGTTCTCTGAGAACATCATATTTTCAAAGTTATGTTTATCTTTCATTAGAAAATACCAAACATATGCTAAAGTAGAAGAAATAGTGTACCAGTCACCTAAACACCCAAAACTTCAGTAGCCCTCTTGGTTCAACTATACTTCTACTCACTCCACTACCTTTTGCCCTGGGATCATAAAAACTTTAAATAAAGTGTGCTCAACTACTTTAAAATTATATTTTCCCAAAGATGATTATTTAAAACCATGGTAACAAAATATATAATGTAACAAATTACATATACCTATACCATAGATGAATATTAAGATGATTACATTGCAGCAGTAAGTTATATACTTTAATGTAGCATTTATTTCAATACAGTAAAATTGACATATAGAAATACTACATTCACAAATTGACAAGCAAGTATATATACAATATTTACATCTTCTGTAGTCCTGTTTTTAGGTATCAACTTTTTCTTTATGGCCAACCAATTCTCAATACCTTTTTTTTAATTTTTATTTTTTAATTTTTTTTACCTTAAATTTATTTTATTTTTTCATTGTTCCAAGATTCATTGCCCATGCCCCACACCCAGTGCTCCATGCAATAGGTGCACTCAGTACCTACCACCAGGCTCCCATCCCCCCACCTCCTCCCTCCAAGTCCCTCAGTTTGTTTCTGTGTCCAAAGTCTCTCATGTTTCGTTTCTCTCCATGAATTACCCTACTTCCCATCTCCTTTCCTTCTCCTACTGTCCTCTATATTACCCTTTATGCACCACAAGTAAGTGAAACTATGTGATACTTGAATTTTTCTACTTGGATTATTTCACTCAGCATAATCTCTTCCAATCCAGTCCATGTTGCTACAAAAGTTGGATACTGGATGTAAAAATAATTAAAACTTTTGAAATCATATCTTTGTAAATATATTAAATAGCTTACCCAAAGACATGGACATAGCCAAAAACGTAATTGATATTAAAGAGCTTCCAAACTCTAATACTCTAGTCAGACCACTGTCATTACAGTTATCAGGAAATGTGCCTGATGACTTTATTTTTTGATATTCCAAAACATTATTTACTCTATAGACATATCAGGTGGGAATACTATTTTTAGCAATATCTCATCAACTATTTGGAAATAAGGAGAAAATATAAGATAAAGTTTTAAAAAACAATATTTGTAAAAACCCATTATAGAAGAAGAGAAACAACATTGTTTCATTATACAGTTATGTAAAAACACTTTAGCAAAATTCACTGGATATATAGTATATTTTATTTATGTTCTATGGTAAGTAGTCTAGAAAGATTAAGAGGTACTTTTGTAAAGTTAATGACAGATTAGCTAAGTTCCCAATCTAAGAAAGAACAATTTAAAAACACATGGTCTATTTAAGGCCAATGAGAAGATTTTATCTCTACAATTTTTTATTGGAAATTATTGTGAAGATTTCTCCATAATGGCATTAACTGCTAAGGACATATGTACACTGACTTAAAATGGAAGTAAATCATTTGTTTGTATTTTTCCGAATATTAGTAATGTGTATTTATTTATATTTCATTTCCAAATTGCAAGAAATCACTGTAGCTTAAGTATTACATAAATTCATATAGACTACTTTGCTACTAAAAGGAAAAATTAAATATCTTTTATGAAAGTAAAAAAAAGTGGATTTAGAAGTACAATAAAGATATGCAAAGGAAATTGAGAGTGTTGTTTAGTAAGATGCTTCAGTTTATTTAATTATTTTTAAATAGTTTACTTATTTATCTGACAGTGAGAAACACAGCTAGAGAGGGAACACTAGCAGGGGGAGTGAGAAAGGGAGAAGCAGGTTTCTGGCTGAGCAGGGAGCCCAATGTGGGGCTTGATCGTAGGACTCAGATCATGACCTGAGCCAAAGGCAGATGCTTAACAACTGGGCCACCCAGGTGCCCTAATGCTTCAGTTTAAAATAAGTTATGTAGGAGCATTAGCAATAATAGCCATTTTATGCAAAGAGTCCAAATGTTCACTGACAGATGAATAGATAAAGAAGAGGTGAGATTATATATATATATATATATATATATATATATATATATAGAGAGAGAGAGAGAGAGAGAGAGAGAGATAGATCTCACAATGAAATATTACTTGGCCATAAAAATTATATCTTGCCATTTGCAATGACATGGGTGGTGTTAAAAAGCAATATGCTAAGCAAAATGTCAGTCAGAAGAACACATACTGTATGATTTTACTCATATATGGAATTTAATAAACAAAACAAATGATCATAGGGTAAAAAAGACAAAGGTACAGACCAAGAAACAGACTCTTAACTATAGAGAACTAGTGGTTATGAGAGGGGTGGTAGATGGTGGGATGGGTTAAATATGTGATGAGTATTAAGGAAAGCACTTGTGATGAGCACTAGGTGTTGTATATAAGTGTTGAATAACTAAATAGTACACCTGAAACTAATATTACACAGTATGTTAACTGAGTGGAATATAAATAAAAAGATAAAAAAATAAGTGTTTTACTTAAGATAGAAATGTAGCATCAGGATCTCAACAAAAGTATAAAGATGGATTTTCTTTCTGAAATCTCTCAATGTACCCTCTATCCTTATTGCCAAAATTCTGTACCTGCATGCTGCCCTGAGCTCCTTCTGTCAGGAAAAAAAAAATGACACTAATGTGATATCGATTTAATGGATTAACACTCCAGGGGCATTTGCATTTTAGAAGGCCACCAAAGAAAGGGCCATATTTAACCCAAAGGAGCTCTGGCAAATATGCTTGTGTTTAATATATATTCCTATCTGTGAAATATTTACTATAGCTTTCTACTTTGTGCTTTTAAAGTATAGGAATTATCATTTTGTTTTCACTTTAGTTTCCCAGGGCCACACACTGTGAGCATCACACTTACATGAGGGTTACAGATCACTAATTTAAACTATCGCTTCTGCATGACATTCTTGGAAATATCTTTTACATTTGCTGGATTGTGAGCTCCTTGAGAGTTGAGACTCTGTCTTATTCATTTTGGCCTTAATTGTATGTGGCACATCCTGGTAAATAAGAAATAATAAATGCTTGTGGAATTAATAAATGCATTAACAATAGAGACTTGTCTATTTATCATATAGATCCTCAATATGATCTCATAAAAAACAGTTTAACATATATAAATCATAAAAATACCTAAATAAATCATAAAAATACCTAACATCTATCAATACTAGGTATTAACCACCAAGCCTGTTACAATTGTGTGTGTGTGTCTTGCATATATGTACATCTCCCTGTGAAATAATAAGACATACATATTGGTCTCTGTTCCTGGTTTCTGGCACAGAGCTTCTCTAAAACATTTATGATTTTCTAAGTGACAAGAGCACTAGGAACATCTCTTGTTCTAATTTGTCCTCTGACCCTGGTTCTTGACACAGAATTAACTTCCTAGGAATTTCCTGGGTGATAGCAGTTTTCTTTTGTTCTAATGAAGTGATTCTTTGTGGGCTCCTGGATGGGATCTTGCCACCAGAAAGACCAAGCCATGACTCTAAGTAGATAATACCAGAACTGAATTGAATATTAGGGTACCAGCTGGTATCAGAGAATTTGGGTCAAAGTAAACCCAGAAACTTGCTGTCAATGTTGTAAGTGTGGTAGTACTGTGAGAATAAAGAAAAACAGGAATGTTTCCTACACATTACCCCATTGGTGAATATGTTCTTTTAGAACAGAGAACATGTCATGTTCATCTTTATAATTCACAACCATATGGCCTGACACATAGTAAGTATTCAATTCGCTTTTCCTGCATAAATGATTGTTGGACCATATAGATAAAAACTGAGATATAATTTATATTTAATTCATGATGATTTCTTATTCTGTGTATTTTTAATATTTTATTTATATGTCAGAGAAAAACACAGCTAGAGAGGGAACACAAGCAAGGGGAGTGAGAGAGGGAAAAAGAGGCTTCCTGCAGAGCAGGGAGCCCAATGCGGGACTCCATCCAGGGACTCCAGGTTAATTATCTGAGCTGAAGGAAGACACTCAAAGACTGAGTCACCCAGGCACCTCTTATTCTTTTTAAAATAGCATTTTTCTTCATAACTGTAGAAAGCGTGATACTACTGTTAAAAAGACTATTAGCAGATTTGAAAATTTATAATCAAATGATAGTAAACAAAAGTGTTATGTAAACCGTAGATGTGAAGGAGAGAAAGCAAGGGAGAGGTGGTATTTCTCCCACCCCTTAAAATCTTTTATTTCACTTAGTTTAATATTCTCACCAATTATTGAGATGCAATAGAATTATGTGGGGTTGATGATACTTTGAAAATGCAAAATGCAAGGTGAAATATATACCTAAGATGTAAAAGCCACCAGTAGGTATCCTATTATTTCATAAGCAGAATATGAATTAATAATTCATATTCCATGTGATAAAAATGTGGTAATCCTGGTATGCATTAAGAGAAGCTAAAAATATTCTTTCTATATTTATGCTGCCTATATCTTTACCTATAACTTCTAATCACTTCCAACAATCTTGTAATCTATATTCTAACATTATTGTCATTTTATTGGTATTTTATTGGTGAGAAAATTAAGACTTATCACGTTATAGCAACTTGCTCAAGTCACACAGATATAAAGTTCATTTTTTGATAGATCATGTTGCCTCTAGAATAGTTCATGAGCCTACCGAATATTCTCCTTTTACAAAACCTACTCATTGCCTTAATCTCCCTGCTTTAGTTCATGCTGTTTCTCCAGCTTACAATGACATTTCTAGTCCATCTTCATATGTCCAAATCGTATCTGTTTTACAAAGATGAGTCCAAGTGCATGTTAACCTTGGAGATTTTCCAATAATTCCCACTATGTCCCTTAGTGTAGTAGGCAGTATTCTAAATATGGAGACCCCAGATTCCTGTCCCCTGGTTATTCAATTAAACATTAATATAGATCATTTCCTGAATGGAATTTACAGACATAATTAAAATTCCAAGTCAATTGATTTGAAGTTGTGAAGATTAACGCTGTGGGCCTGACCCAACAGATACACCCTTTAGAAGCTAATAATTTTCACATAAAAAGACAGATTCAAAGCACAAGGGGATTTGGTGTATCATTGCTGGCTGGAAGCTGGACAAAACCCCCCAAAAATGTTGACAACATCTAGGGGCCGAGTGCAGTTTCCAATTGATAACCAACAAGGAAAAAGAGACCTCTGTCTTGTAACCACAAGGACCTGAATTCATACAACAACATAAATGAGATTGGAAACATTCTTCCCTGGAGCCTCCAGATAACAGCCCAAGCTAACTGACACTTTCATTTTGGCTTTGTGAGACCAAGAACAGAGAAGCTAGGTAAAGTCTACTTGTACTTTTGACTTACAGTATTACTAGCTAGTAAATTTGTATTGTTTTAAGCCATTATATTTGTGACATTTTGTTATGAAGTAATACCATAGTTTGGTGCTTGATTCAAATCAATACCTGAGCATATTACATTATTTACATAATGTATGTGAAAATATTTGAATATTGATAATCTTGAATATTTTTTTAAAGATTTTATTTATTTATTTGACAGAGAGAAACACAGTGAGAGAGGGAACACAAGCAGGGGGAATGAGAGAGGGAGAAGCAGGCTTCCTGCCGAGCAGGGAGCCGGATGTGGGGCTTGAACCCGGGTCTCCGGGTTCATGACCTGAGCCGAAGGCAGTTGCTTAACCAACTGAGCCACCCAGGCGCCCCTATTTTTCTTTTTTTTTAAAGATTTATTTATTTATTTGACAGAGAGAAACACAGTGAGAGAGGGAACACAAGCAGGGGGAGTGAGAGAGGGAGAAGCAGGCTTCCCGCCAAAGCAGGAATCCCGATGTGGGGCTCGATCCCGGGTCTCCAGGATCATGACCTGAGCCGAAAGCAGCGGCTTAACCAGCTGAGCCAACCAGGCGCCCCTGAAGGCAGTTGTTTAACCAACTGAGCCACCCAGGTGCCCCTTGAAACTTTTTCTACATGACTGTCTTATGTCCTAAATATGCTTTAAGCTGTTTATAGCACAGATCATGTTTTATAATAAAAAAAAAATAAAAGTCTTACCACTGAGATAAGAAGATCACTGACAAATAATTGATAAAGTGAACATAATATAAACACACTGTACAACTCATCAGCCTTGGCTTTAATTCTTGAAATATTATAAGAGAAGCTGCTGGGATTCTTAGATATTTGTCATGAAACTATTTTTGTAAAGAAGCAGGCAATTTAATTTGAAAGACCATGTTTAAATAGCTACTATTCTCAATAGTAAGGAATATATGTGTTTTGGTAAAGAACTAACATGTGCTAGTTTAATATAATACTATAATTAAGGTTCACATAGATGCTGTAGTTGTTATTATTGTGCTTGTTGCCAAGACAACCATATGTACTACGTTCAAAAAGGATGACGTTTTTTTCTTCTCCTAAGTGAGAAAAAAATAAAAATATTACTTAAAACCTATTTAGAAAGGGAAAAACCTGACATTTTTAAAAGCTGGTATTTCACTCCATCTTATCTGCCGCAGACCTGCAGCCTGATCACTCATATGGGCTCCCTCTGCAAGGCATGGAGCCCATGCTCCTCCCTCAAAGTGGGGGAGCTCTGCAAAGTTGCGGTCATCGACACCAAAAGATATTTGTTTCCATTATTCCTTGTCTGTCCAACTATTATAATTTCTTTGACACTATTTCCTCTAACTTCACTTATAATCAAGTAATGCTTTCTCTTGCTCTTAGTTTTGAATCCTCTTATGCCAATCCTTATAAAGATTAATAATTGCAGGATTGTGAGGGCACAACATACTTACTTTAAAACTTAGTAAAATCTTTACTAACATAAATAGCTTAGATATTGCAACCTCCTGTTTGTGTGACCATTAACTCACTTCCCTATGCTGGGGGGAAGTAAAACGTTCTAATAAGATAAGGATTTGCAGAAACCATCTGTTGCTCAGGACATGCCTGCCTGTGATCAATCAGTCTATAGGTT